>APFE031351414.1:23621-78180 GCA_000404065.3 Pinus taeda | reverse complement strand
GGCCTCAGGGGTAATATAGAAAACAACTGAGCCTGAAGGGTCAAGCACAGCTCTCTGAGTGGCATCATAACCATCAACACATAGGTGAATTAGGTTAGGAAATGGATTGACCTGAGGAAGCTTGAAAATTGGGAGAAATGAATCCCAAATGCCCAATACATCTGTTCCAGCCTCATGTTTAGCCTTTAATTCATTTAATAGGTGGATGTGGAACTTACTCTGCATTAGAAATTCCTCTGAGATTTGATAATCCAAATCTGCTAATGCCTGCCACTCCAATTCTCTCTGAGGGGCATTTAAAGGGGCAACATTGAGGGCCACAGGCGCTACTGGTGTATCCATGCTTACTTTAAAACTCTGCTTATATGTAAATTAGTGTTATTGTGCAGAGTAACAGAAAAGAGTGTTTCTTGGAAAGAGAGGTGATTTATTGAGAAACAAAGGACAAAAGGGTCAATTGCAGCAATTGAAATACTGCACAAAGCACTAAAAGGGCAAATACTTGTCCTTAACAGACTCTTTCACAGTAATTTGGTGTAGTTCGGGTTCCCTGTTCACGATTGTGTGAACAGAATGCAGGTTTTGCGAAAGCTTTGGTAAACAAGGCTTAGCCGGTGAATTTCGACCTTGTAATTGCAAATGGGAACTAGGCACAGGGGATTCGCCGGTCAGTTATAAGCTTTTCTGTGTTTTAAGTTACTTTAGGTGATTTACAGACAAAACCAGGCACAGAGAGGATTCACAGGGATAAATACCTGGTACACTGACAGTCCTGGTGACAAATGCAGGTGGATTGGCGCGCCGATGGCCTCTAGGTCGAATTCAGCAGGTTGGCGTGAGTTTGGGCGTAAAATGTATGCAGAAGACACAACAATCGTTTTTGGAAAAAGTGCAAAAAACGCGAAATTTTGGCCAAAATATGGATTTTTTGGAACATTGGCGCTTTTTTTCGATGACGTCAGCATGACGTCATAGGGTGACGTGGCGGCTTAAGAGTGGTCCACGGGGACGGTGAGGTGGCGGACAGGTGGAGCAATGGCGGACAAAGGCGTCGACGCGGCGATGACGTAGCAGTGATGCTAGCAGTGACGTTGGCAAGGCGGGTTGGCAGAGACCGGAAACCGTAGGCGGTATGGTATCGCACCGCCTTCCATACGGAAGCGGAATTGTGAGAGGGGGCTCTGATATGCTGTGGGGGTGACGCGTGGTAGAGGCCTGACGTCACCCTCTGACAAATATCGAAAGGTAATTTACGGCCGTCGGGGCCATTCCGATATGCATGTGGGTCGTTGGATGAAAGGCGCCCGATCGGACGGTCGACGGGTCAATAACTTGTCCGGACGATACAGCGTCGGGCAGGCAATAAAATATTTATTTTTCATGAAATTCATGCCCGGAGGGACTTTGGAACATTGGCGGATTTGTATTTTTTTTCAATGTATTTCTTATAAAATCGCGCATAGCTCCAAGACTTTGGATAAGTCAGAAAAAGTGGGTTTTTCATGTAATTTTTCCATTTGAGCGGGTTAAGGGTGAAAATGGGTCTTTTACAAGGTTTTTTAGCAAATGAAGGGTTGAATAGGTTAAATGATTTCTGAAGGAGGAAAAGAGGTAAGGCTTGTGGTTCTTAAACTGACCAGATGTCAATTTGATTCCCTAGTAGTGAACATATGGCTATAATGCCAAGGGGGGGAGGTATTTATAGAATGCTTGGGGTTTATACACCATAGTGTTATAATAGTAGGGAAAGGGTGACATAGGGAATTTAGATAATAGAAGTTAGGGGTTAATATGGAGGGAAAAGGTGAATGAGGAGTGATATCACTAAGTTTATTTGAAAACCACTTAGCTTAGGTTGTAGATCAAAATGAAAAGAATTTTAGACAAGAAATGTGGCTCTTAAAGGAAACCAGAACCAACATAAAACCTTGAATTATTTCATAAACACAACTGGTGTAGGGATGTTAGTAATGAGTGTAAAATAGGGAAAAAAAGGAAGTTAGACATGCTCCATTGTGTTGTTTTCCTTATCTTGACCAGCAAGATTCAGTTTGAAAGGAATACCACTTCTGCAACCCCATCTACCTACCCATCTACTTGCCTAGCATTTTTGTTTCTTCTTGGAGGGTGCACTTGGACTTGCAGACCCTTATTTGCCTTTTCTTTTCCATTGGCTTTTTCTTTTGATTGCCTATTTAGCACTACCCTTATTGCTTCCAACGCCCCAGATTAAGCAGTTGGGAACCTTAGCTTCTCTACCTAACTATTGGTCTACCAAGATTAAACAGTTTGGACAGACTTCTTACTCTATTCTACAACAGAAAATTGAAACATGGCATGATCCAGATTAGACTGTTGGACCATCCATCAAAATTTAGTAAACATGAAGGCATGTACACACCTTGTCTTGTCTTGGAAATATGGGATCTTTGTATCAGCAAAGCAGAGCATATTTGGCATTTGAATTTGCCAATCATGAAATATGAAACCTATTGGTATAGGTATCCAATAAGAAGATAGAGACATATTGCAGCAGGTGGATTTCACCCACATTGGGTTTCTACCTTATATCTTACATTCTTTGGTGTGACTATCTGCTCTATTTTTCCTATTCCTATTTATTGTTATATGGTTCTGACACATAGATTAATGATCAACATCTGAAGAATAAATTAAATTATAAATCTGAAAGGTATACGCAAGTTTCATTAGTCAGATCTGCAAATAGTTGTATAAATTGAAAAAGAATTTGATAATACTTATTCACCCCCGCCCCCCTCTTAGTATTATTTTCAACAATTGGTATCGGAGCGGGTCCTTCAGGGTAATCTTGATTGGTTGAAGGAAGATATATCATCATGAGCTACTATGAAAAGGAAGCATCTATCAGGCCACCGATTTTTGATGGGAGCAATCTCGTCTATTGGAAGGTAAGAATCACTGCCTATCTTCAATCTCTTGGTACAGAAGTTTGGGATATTGTGGAAATAGGATACACATTTCCATCAGCAACTCCTACAGATGCAACTGGTAAGAAGCAGTATGAAACAAATGCAAAAGCTGTCAATACTCTATTAGGAAGTCTATCTCAATCAAAATTCGTCAAGGTTATGCAGCTCAAAAGCACAAAAGAAATATGGGACAAGATCATCCTGAGCTATGAAGGAGATGAACAGGTAAAACGAGCAAAATTACAAACTCTTAGAATTCAATATGAAAGTCTCAGAATGCATAATGATGCAAGTGTGGCTAGCTATTTCCTATGTATAGATGAGATCGTAAATTGTATGAAAATTTTGGGTGAATAAATAAAGGAAGTTGTTTTGGTTGAAAAGGTTCTAAGATCTTTGTCTCCCAAGTTTGATTCAAAAGTTTCTGCCATAGAAGAAAAGCAGAATCTAGAGAACCTCACCATGTCATAGTTGCACGGAATTCTAACTGGTTACAAAATGAGAAAAGGAGGACCATTAGACAGGAGAGAAGCTACATTCAAGGCTTCGAGAAACGAAGATTACTATGAGTCGTGACATATTTCAGAAGAAGAGGAAGAATCAAATTTTGTCAAGAACCTTCAACGGGGAAATGGTAGATTCAGAGGTAAGTTTCCTTTCAAATGATTTGCTTGTGGAAGAGTCGATCATTATGCTGCAAAATGTCCTCATAAAAATAAACTAGACAAAAGTAAGGAACCTGTTAGATGGAACAGAAAACAGAACAAGAAGAGCTATTACACGCATGAAGACAATGATGGATTGTCAAACAGTGATGAAGATGAACAAGGTAACAATGATAGACGTTTGATGGCTTTTGAAGATGATGATTTCTTGGATGCTATAAATGAAGAAGGTGTTTATGAAGAAATTTCTAAACTTAAAGTTTGTTTAGAGGAAAAGAATATGATTATAGATACTCTAACATTCCAACTTGCTGAAAAAGATAAACACAATGAAGGATTAGAATGTGAAATTGTGGGATTTAGAAAAGAAAATGAGAAAACAAAGGCCCTTAATCTCATATTTGCTAAAGGGTCTGAAATTATAGATGAGATTATCAAAGTGCAGCATTCTCCTCTAATCAAGACTGGTCTCAGATATTCCGAAGAAGAATCGCAAGCTCAGAAGCAAGCACAAAAGCCATCCACCTCCAAAATTTATCTTGATGCAGCAAGGAGAAGTGAACAAGTTGACAATCGATAGAAAAAGTATAATGCAGATCACCAGGGAAATCAGGGACAATTTGATTGAAGAATGATCAAATATTATCAAGTAAATCGGGAGCAATCCACATCAAGGATGAATAGAAGCCTCAACCGACCATAGGTAAATTCTCAATTTGGCTCAAGAAAGGATAGAAACTACAATCATATGGTTGGTAGATTTGATAATCGCAGGAATTTCTTCAATGGCCAATGTTTCTCTTGTCATAACTTTGGTCATAAAGCTGCTCAATGTGTTGCCTATAAGACCATCATGACTAGGGAAGCTCAAAAACAAAGGAGTATGACAGGAATCATGGAAAGGACCTACAATAACTTCTCTGCTCTTGAAAATGAAATAGAATGTTCTATCTGTAACAACTTCGGTTATGAAGACTCTGAATGTAGAAGCAGGTTTTGGAAAACAACTCAGAAGGAGCAAGCTTCATTGAGTTCCAAAACATGGAAAAAGAAAGAAATGCAACCAGAAAGATGTCGAATAGCATTATATGCGGAAGGACAGGAAAATCAATGGTACATCGACAGTGGATGCTCGAAACATATGACAGGTAATAAAGAAAAACTTCAGTCATATAGTGCCTTAGAAAAGGAAAAGAAGGTTTCATTTGGAAATGACACCCCTGCATTCATAAAAGGTAAAGGATCTGTTCGTTTGAAAGAAAAGGTCAAGGTTGGAAACGTTATGTATGTTGATGGCTTAAAACATAATCTATTGAGTGTCAGTTAGATGTGTGATCAAGGAACTGAGGCAATATTTCGATCAAATGGATGTATTGTTCGTTAGCTTGATACAGGAAAAATAGTGATAGGATGCATAATAACTCCAAATAACTTATACGTACTCAAGGGAGAACAACAACAATGCTATTTAAGCAAGAATGATGAACACTGGCCATGGAAGAGAAGACTGGGGCATCTTAGCTTCTCTCAGATTAGGAAAGCATGCAAATATCAGGCAGTTCGTGATCTTCCTGACATCAGAATTCTAGATAATAGAATATGCAAATCATGCCAATTTTGTAAGCAAACCAGAACTAGTTTCCCTCAGAAGGAAGGATCAGCTAGTAGGCCACTTGAGCTTGTTCACACTGATATATGTGGTCAAACTAGGAAGTGGTCACCTCAAGGAAAAGAGTATTTCATATTGTTCATTGACGAATTTTCAAGGCTGTGTTAGATAGGACTCATGAAGTATAAAGATGAAGCTTTAGAAAGTTCAAGTCATTCAAAGCTTTGGTTGAAAATGAATTAGATCGTAGAATCAAATGCCTCAGATCTGATCGAGGAGGGGAATTTACCTCAGATGAATTTTTTGATTTTTGTGAAGAACATGGAATAAGAAAGGATTTTTCTACTGCAAGGAATCCTTAGCAAAATGGAGTAGTGGAAAGGATGAACATAATGGTTCAACAAATGGCTTGTGCTATGCTTGATGAGTCTAAAACTCCCACAACCTTCTGGGGTGAAGCTGCATTTGCCGTTGTTACTATTCTCAACAAGACAAACATCCGGGTAAACATCACTCAAACTCCTCATGAACTTTGGTACGGTAAGACTCCCACAGTAAAATACTTCAAAGTTTTTGGAAGCAAATGCTACATTAAAAGGACTGATAAAAATCTTGGCAAGTTTGAACCTAGAGCAAATGAAGGCATTTTACTTGGCTACTCTCCCCACAGCAAAGCTTACAGTTGCTACAATAAAAGACTTGGTAAAATTGTTGAAAGAATTGATGTAGTGGTTAATGAAGAAGGAAACACTCCTAGGCAGGTAAAATCTAAACATTTCGAAGATGGCGAAGACTATTCGTCAACATAAAATCAGATTCATGATGAAGAAGAAACCCATGAGGCACCAGAAGAAGAAATAAGGATAGAAGAAAAGACTCCATCCAGATACGTTCAGAAGAATCATCCAGAATCTCAAATTTTGGGGCAAAAAGAGGCAGGGGTACAAACAAGAAGAACCATTTCAGAAGCTTCAAGCTATCTAGCATTTCTCTCCTCCACTGAACCACAAAATGTAAGAGAGGCTTGTAAAGATGAATGCTGTGTCAAGGCCATGGAGGAAAAACTCGAGCAGATTGAAAAAAATAACACTTGGGAGTTGGTTCCTAGACCAAGAGATAAGAATGTCATAGGGACAAAATGGATTTTCAAAAATAAGCTAAATGAAAATGGGGATGTGGTTAGAAGCAAGGCAAGACTTGTTTGTAAAGGATATGTGCAACAAGAAGGCATAGAATTTGAAGAATATTTTGCTCCAGATGCCAGACTTGAGGCTATAAGAATGTTCCTTGCTCTCTCTAGCTTTCAGAAGTTCAAATTATTTCAGATGGACGTGAAATCTGCCTTTCTGAATGAAGACTTAAATGACGAAGTATATATTGAACAACCAAATTGGTTTATTCTTGGAAATGATCCAGAACTTGTATGTAGACTCAAAAAGGCTCTCTATGGCCTTAAACAGGCTCCAAGGGCGTGGTATTATAGGTTGGATAAGTACCTTCATCAACAAGGTCTTATAAAAGGATCAACTGATAGCAAGCTATATATAAAAGTTGACAATGATAAATTGTTGATACTTGTTTTGTATGTTGATGATATCATCTTTGGTAGCAATGAAGAAGACATGAGTCAAAATTTTGCCTTGGTCATGCAGAAAAAGTTTGAAATGTCCATGCTTGGTGAGCTCACATATTTTCTTGGTTTACAAGTCTAGCAAAACAAAGACGACATTTTTCTATTACAAACCAAATATCTCAAGCAGGTCTTGAAGAAATATGGGATGAAGGATTCAAAACCAGTATGTACCCCTATGGTGACAGGATGCAGCCTCAGTGCAAATGATTAATCGACAGCAGTACATTAACCAACTTAGAGTTCCATGATTGGTAGTCTGCTCTATCTAACAGGTACCCAACCAGACATTATGCATGTAGTGGGAATAGTTGGAAGGTTTCAGGCAAATCCAAAGGAAACTCATCTTCAGGCAGTTAAGAGAATTTTCAAATATCTTCAAGGAACTTAAAACTATGGCTTATGGTATCCTAGAGATACAAATCTCACACTTCATGCATACATAGAGGTGGATTGGGTAGGAAGCGTGGATGACAGGAAAGGAACTAGTGGTGGTGCATTATTCATGGGTCATAGATTAGTATCTTCGTTCAGCAAGAAACAAAGCTCTATTGCGTTATCTACAGCTGAAGCAGAATATGTAGCTGCGGCATCTTGTTGCACACAACTCCTTTGGATGATCCAAACATTGCAAGATCTTCAAATCACTTGTACTCCACCTATCTCCATTTTTTGTGATAATACAAGTCTAATCAGTATTTCAAAGAATCTTGTCATGCATTCAAAGACAAAGCACATATCGATCAAGTATCATTTTCTCCGAGAACAAGTACTTGAACAAAAGGTCAAATTGGAGTATGTTCCCTCCAAGGAACAAATTGATGATATTCTCACCAAACCACTGCCTAGGGAGACCTTTGAATAACTCAGACAAAAACTGGGGGTAGTTTATGCATCATCTTGCTGTTGAATCTTGTCTGTTTCAGAGGTTTTTGTACACAAGTTTCATATGGGGTATACGCATACATACGCTGGTTTATGTGGATACAGTCGACTTGAAGGAAAGCAAGGATGAGAAGAGTCCGATATGGGTTTGTCAGAGACCATCTGGCATAGGTTCAGGGGGAGCATATATTCTTCTAATAATGCATTGTTGGAATTATCATAGAAGATCTTGGTTCAATCTTCAGTTGTTTTGATGTGAGGAGGAGAAAGCGCAGAAGGAGAACATGGATACTGATATATGATTGACAATTGCTGCTAATATTATGTCTTATATTTCTTTTGTCAAGGTCATGTCACGGCCTGTCTTAGTTGCCCCACTATGCCTAGGATGGATAATGTAATGTGCTTATTATATCATGTATCCCCTCTTGGTTGGGAGTCGTATGTATGAAGTCTTGGTGATAGGAAGGTTAGTTATGATGTATTAAGACAGATTTCTTTTGTAGAACATATTCTTGTAGATCTTGCCTATATGTCAGGGGGAGCTTGGATAGCACAGCAGAGCGCAGATTTAATCATGTACTCAGGGGGAGCATAACCCTTTGCCCTTGATGTCAAAGGGGGAGGAAAGACCTTGACTGACCTTGGGTTGCCATCAAGTCCAAAGGGGGAGATTGTTGGCATTATCACATAGTTTGGCATAGGTTTGGCTCGATGACATAAGTGTTGTCGTTGATGGAAAATCACTCAAGTAGCAGATCACAATTTCAGGCTCTCAAAATAGTAGAAAATGAGAGATCCGCAGGTTCCTGATTCACAAAGTTGTGGTCATCAGCGGGTTCCGCAGGTGTGGACATGTTTACATATGTACCGAACAAAAGGTGTGGACGTAAAGTACACACGCTTTCATGCAGAGAAAAACATGCACACGTGGGATATCTTATGGCTGGTCTATGGTATTTAGTCCGACATTTTTGATCCTATGGTTTTGGTCCGTGGTTTTTGCATCTAAAGTATTGAACCCAGGTTTTGGGTCCCTAGTATTGGATCTCTATGGTTTTGGACCATGGTTTGAGAAAGGCCTAGACTATAAAAAGGAAAGGAGATCATTTGTCTAGACATAGATGTGTTGAATATCTTAAGAAGACTAAGATCTGAAATTTTGGTGATCGGTTGGTGACTTAAAGCTAGACCTGAATCAAGGAGAAACCTTAGCATTACAAGATGGATCTACTGATGGGTCGAGATCTCTTTGGCGCATGATCAGATCTGTAAATCTGATAGTCTGTGGTATAATTGAAGTCTGATAAATTATCTGTACCCAAAGGTCTGCAGGCTAGACATAGCGTAGGTGCAGAGGTCCACAGGTTCGACACAGCGCTGGTGCGACAGTCCGCAAGCTAGATACGATGCAGGTGCGGGGCTCCGCAGGTTTGAGAACAATGCAGGTGCGGAGACCCACAAGCTCGAAATAACGGAGGTGTGCATATCTGCAGGTTTCTATTGGTGAAGTTGCGGACTTTTGTTAAAATATGTTTTAGTTGCTTTTGTCTATTACTGTAGCGTTCAAGGTTCTAAATTGGTGTCTGGTTGCTGTGTGCTGAGAAATTATTGATTCAGTATTTTTACAAGGAAGTTGGTTGATTGCAGATCTATTTGATGCTTGATTGATATTCACGGATCCAGTTTGAAAATTTATGAAACGTGGTGCCTAGAAGAAAAGAGAAGGTTCCTTCTGTAGGTTGAAGCCTGTGTGCTGGTATAAGACTGCACCAGTACATAATCATTGTAAAAAGAAGTTTATAATTGAAAGAGGATAGAGACATATTGCAGCAGGTGGTTTTTACCCACATTGGGTTTCCACCTTATATCTTGTGTTCTTTGGTGTGACTGTCTGCTCTATTTTTCCTATTCCTGTTTATTGTTATATGGTTCTGACACATAGATTAATGATCATCATCTGAAGAATAAATTAAATAATAAATATGAAAGGTATACGCAAGTTTCATTAGTTAGATCTGCAAATAGTTGTATAAATTGAAAAATAATTTGATAATACTGATTCACCCCCCCCTGTTAGTATTATTTTCAACAAATTATATATGCAAGTTCACTATATACAAAGGCATGTATACACGTAGGATTGCTGATAAAAATTCGTAAATGCATATGCACGCACTTTCATGCAGAGAAAAGTGCATATATGTGGGAAAATTTATGTTTGGTCCATGGTATTTAGTCTGACATATTTGAACCCATGGTTTTGGTCCTTGGTATTGCATCCGAAGTGATTGAACTCAGGTATTGGGTCCTTAGTATTGGTTCTCAATGGTTTTGGACTATGGTATTGAGTAAGGCCTAAGACTATAAAAGCAGAAGAAGATCATTAGTCAAAGTGAGGTGAGAAAGTCTTGAATATCTGATGAAGTATGAGATCTAGTATGTAGGTTATGGGTTCATGATGCTTTGCTTGATCTGAGCTAAGGAGGAATCTCAGCGGTTGATGGAGAACAAGATCTAAGGATAGATAGGGATCTAATGGCTTGGAATGAATCATCGCTAAATGGTTTGATCATGTTTATTCTAGATCTGTATACTGATGCATGTAATGTTCTGATCTTGGTATAACTTAAGTTTGAAATAGTTGCAACTCATGAATGAATATTTATAGATGTATACATTGGTTGACTATGATAGAACCGCGCACATACGTAGGTTAGATATATCTAAGTAGCGTATACCATATGAGTTATGATGTATGAAGTTAAAGGTGTTTCTAGTTGTTCATGAGTTTTGATGGATGTTCACTGATGTCAGTATTCTACATATTCAGATTGGATGATTATGTTTAGCTTCAGTATTGGTGGATGAGATCTATAATGGATCAGGATCATAATGACTTATCTTTATGTGATATGATGAACTAGATCTGGTTGCTAACATAGATATTATCTTTGTATATCTAATGATCTTGTTATGTCTGAAGTCAGGAAGTGCAGCAGAATTATGAATAAGTAATTAATGACATATACGTTGGTTTGCTTTAATGAAGTTGCGTATATATGCTGGTTCGGCACTTGCAAGCAGTGTATGCACTCTGATGCAATGATTTTTGATGACACAGTTGGTTCTGAATATTGTTGCAGAGTTCAGTGTTCTGCTCTATGTTTTGGTGACTACATTTTGTTGACAAGGTTTTAGTGATTCAGTATTGGGTGATTCAGAGATTGATGATTGTGAGTATTGATAGATTGTGTGCTTCAATGATATTGATGGGTCCAGTATGAAAATTGGATGAAACGTGGCCTTTCAAATTATGGTATTGTGCCTCAGGAGTATCCAGTCTGAAAATGTATGAAACATGGTACCTGGATGAAGGAAGAGAAGGTTGTAGCCTTGTGTAGGTTCACACCTACGTACTAGTACATCAACTAGTACAAGAGCTAAGGGGGTGGCAGCTACCTTCTAGTAGTAGCTGGAAAACGAGTAAAGGTTGGAGCATTTCAGTAGGCCGGCACCTACATACTAGTAAATGGATTGGCTAGTACAAGAGCTAAGGGGGTTGTAGCTCCCTTCCAGGAGAGTCTGGAGAACAAGAGAAGGTTGTAGCCTTCTGCAAGTAGAAGCCTGTGTACTAGTATAAGACCGCACTAGTACATAACTATTGTAAAAAGAAGTTTCTTATTAAAAATAAGATTGAGACGACTTGCAACAGGTGCTTTTCACCCACATTGGGTTTCCACCTTACATCATGGTGTTCATGTATGCTTCTTGTGTGTGATGATCTATTCTATTTTACTGCTCCTATTTACAGTTCATATGGTTAATAATGTTCTAATGCACTCATTAAGAATCAACTAACTAAATCATAAGTTTAGTGGATATATGCTTGTTGCATTACACACAGTTGCATGTACATGCGGTTTTCCTTAACTGGAGTAGCATATATGAATCTTAATATGGAAATAAAAAAGTTATATTGATTTGATAATACTGATTCACCCCCCTCTCAGTATTATTTCCAACATGAACTAGTTGCTGAGATGTAGATGCTTCGAAAGATTTCTGCTCTCTTTGTTTTATCCTATACATTGGTTGCTGCTGATTTCTGAATTTAGGATTTCTAACTTGAGGCTCTTGAGATCTGACTAAACTTATCATCCGGTCGGCCAATCTCTCCATGGTCCTGATCAATGCATCTAACTTAAGATTGGTGGAAGAAGATGGTTCGTCTTTGATGGTCACCCTCTTTTCTGGTTTCTCATGTTTCAATTGAGATTTCTTAATCATCAATTTTTCCTCCACACTTACCGCATTATTCTACATGTCATCCAGAGTGGTGCGATCGCTTTCCCTCAACTGATAAGCCATCTCCAGATAAAAAGCATTCAGGTAGTGCTGAAGCGCCAAATAAGGTGGATGTTTCATGTTACCTGGAATTGAATTATAAATCTGATTAAACCTTATGGTGAATTCTTCAACAGTCTCATTAGGATTCCTCTTCAAAGTGTTGTATTCTGCCAAGATTTGTAATGGATTCTCCTTTTCACACCATTTGGATAAAAACAAGTCATTAAGCATGGCTGAAGAATTAATAGAGCCTGTTGCCAAACCTTGGAACCATTTTTTCACATCTCTCAAAAAAATTTGAGCTATCAACCTCATTTTAGCATCATCTTCATCGACTTCCTCTAATTCAATGAAATCAACCATCTTATCAATATGTTGCTGTATTGTGACTCTAGGTTTGACATCAAAGAGAGGAAACCTCTGACCATAGGTATGAGGTAAAGCTACCAACTAACTAGGTAACACCAGTGGTGCAAATCTTAACATAACTCTCGAGGAATGGTGGATGGGAACTGCAATGGGTTATGTTGGTTGAGATGAAGATGGAGGGGGTGAGGTGGATGTTTTTGGAGGTGTAGTAGAGGGCGTTGTGGAAGATAAGAGCTCAAGTTGATACTAAATATAAACTTTTTCAATAGTGATCTATAATTGATCCGCTAGGCTTTGAAGTCTTTCAAAATTTGACCAAACCTCATGCTCGAGTTTTAAAGGCTGAATAGCAGCAGAAGGTTTGTTATACAATTACTTTGAGACAGAAAGGTATCAAGCAA
The DNA here is from genome assembly GCA_000404065.3 of Pinus taeda. Lineage (NCBI taxonomy): Eukaryota > Viridiplantae > Streptophyta > Pinopsida > Pinales > Pinaceae > Pinus > Pinus taeda. The sequence goes on along the minus strand of APFE031351414.1, from coordinate 65,320 downwards.
ACTTTATAGGATAGAAAACTTCTTCAGTAAGACTAAACTTAGAATTTGATCATAATAAGGATAACTCAAATTTAATTTCGAAAGGTACATCCTCGATACTATGTAGTTGATCTAGTAAGGAAGTGGTCCTTTACAATTTTTTGGTTTCGGTCTCGGGGATAGTGACTTTAGGCTTTCTCAACAATCTCTCAGGTTCATGAACCAGAGAAGGAGGATTAGGGTGAGGGTTTAACCTAGTATATCTTTTAGAAGCAAGTATCTTAAAAGGGTCAAACTTAATAGGGTCATGGATCTGAGACTTTGAGCTGAACATAGATTATTTCAAAAGAAAGTCTTGAATAGCTAAATCTGAAATTGGTAATGGCTGAGAGCTTACCAATTGGAGGAAGTCTAATTGAACTTGTGATATGTACCCATATTTTCTTTTGAACAATATTTAATTGTCTTCAACCAAATCAACTGGACCACGATGCAGAATTTGTCTCTTTGTCTCCTTGAGGCCAACTTCTACAATCTAGGCACTGCAATCATTGAATCATGCTTAGTGAAGCTTAGTCCTATCATCCAAAGGACCAAAATCCAATGTGAACTAGTCGTACAACTAGGGAAAATGAACCTTTTCTTCCTCGACAATAGCACTAGTATGTTATCACTCCTCTGGATCTCGAAGGCTAATGAAGAGTCCACCTGAGGTAACCATAGACCAATCTTTTACCTTAGCAGCTAGCCCTACCAAACCGGAGAGTGTTCTCTCCAAAGGATCACAGCTAGGAGTGTTGGATAGTTTAGGGTTCTAGGCTATATTTAAAGTGTAGAGGGTTGTTTGATTTGATTTGGTTGGGTAGTCACACGGATGAGTGAGTTAGGTAAGAGGATGAACTAGGTCAGGGCAAAGTGAATCTAAAATGCATACATCTGTTGGGGCAATGTAGGCAAGGTACTTTAAACTTTGTAGTATAGTGATGAGATGGTTTATACTAGTGAGATGCTAAAAAAAACATGTATAGTGAGATGCTTTAAACTGAAGAAATGAAAAATTCTATGGTGATTTTCCCAAAACAGAGCATACAAATATGAGTTCTAATTACCACACCTTGAAAATAAAACATAATTAGAGTGAAATGGATCATGAAAGGAACATAACATTCACACATATGAAACTGAAGAAGAAACAAGATGAAAATACCATGCCACATGAATCCCACCAAAATAGTTGCAACTTCATCCAATATATTCCATGCCAAAGTCTCAAAGCTATTACAACATCAAAGAGAGTCCAACCAGTAAAATGACTAAGAAAATACATAATATAGGCCTCAGACCAACTCATCCTAGCCTCAAGGGTCAAATCGATGAGAGGAGGAGTCGTTGCAAGAAAGGCCAAATTCATAGCTAGAGTGTAGGGTGGTCAAAGTGACTCATCCCTAACTTAAGCAAATTGACTCATTACATGGAATGTAGGCCATTTAACTAATGTATTTACCCTAGATAATAGTAAAAAACATAATAACTACATAATTATTTTCATTTACATTAGTAAAACATATTCCCATAGGTGAATGTAAGTTCGGAGAGAAACAGTGAAAATTGGAGAAGACTGTCAAACATGGCGAATGTGCCCTCCAACTTCAAGGATGCTTTTCGGTGCCTTTATGCTGTCCCAATTTGCTCCAAGATAGCTCATTGGAAAACCATTCAAGTCTACTTTCCATACATGCCTTCATTTTTCAATTTGGAGGTCATTTTCCCTGTTAAAATTGTAATCTCCCAAGATTGGTAAACGAGTAGCACCCAAGCCAAAAAAGAGGCAGAAATATGGTTTTTTTATGGTTTTCTACCCTTTTGGCTGATCAAATTTTCTCCAAATGTTGAGAAAATTCACAATTCTCATGTCCTCATCACTCTAAATCAAAAAATGTTTGACATTTGTCCATCATATTCCCCAAAAAAGAGTCAAACACCCTAGGTGTTGTGCGTTTTACATATTGGTTGTGTTGAAAATACTTTAAAAAACATAGAAAATTATAACTTACAAAAATTGGTCAAAAATTTTCAAAATTGGTGAGCTGATGGTTGATCATATGTTTGAGGCATGGAGTTATGCCTCAAAAAGGATATCTAGCCTTCTTTTCTCCTCTTTCTTGGTCAAGGCTTCAATTTTTGTATGAGCTCTTTTGAGCTTGGCTCTTGCAATTTTGTTTCTCTTGGCATAATACCTAGCCATCCTTCTTTGAATATCAACATACCTTTTTGTGTTGTCTAAGAGGCCATCCATATGGGTGTTCACTCCCTGGAGCCAATTTTCTTGGTTCTCATTCACGATTTTGGTAGATTTCTCATTTAGGTTGGGCTCATTGGCTAATTGTGCGTCCTTCTGCCTTTCTAGCTCCATAGCTCTCTTTAGGCCTCTAGTCATTGGCCTTCTTTTTGTACCTATCCATCAATTTGTTCACCATATTTCCCATATGCCTCATCAGGTAAGGTCTTATCCTTTTTAGCCTCTCTCTTTTCTTTGATGAGCTAAATCCCCATGAGCTCTTTTTTTAGTTCAAATTTCCTATTCTCCTACTCATAATATGAGATAATGTATTTGGCCCTTTGCAGGTTGACCTGGAGCTCTCCTATGAGTGCATTTTTCTCCTTTATAAAAATGGTTTTTATCTCACTCTCATCATGTTCATTTGGGTCAACTAACTAAGGATCATGCTCTGTCTCATGGAGGTCTTCCTCCTGCTACTGGATCTCTGTCTCTATAACCTTTTCCTTACCCTTATATACCTACTTTTTTTATGAAGAAGGCAAGGTGACTCCCACAATCTATGGGGCAAAAACTTTCCTATGCCCTCTTTGATAAGTATGTGTCAAGGTACCTAGGCCAACCCTTTTAGGCTTGCTACTCTCACCATGGTCAACGTGTTCTTGGTCAGTTCTTTCATCTCTACGAGGTGAATGAATAGGCTCATGAAATGGTGAAAATGGAGGTGATGGTGTGGCTAACTCATTAGAGGAATATGGATGATGTATGGACTGAGGTGGAGGAATGGAGGTGGATGGATGAGAAGATGAAGGTGCTCCTTGGCCATGCTAAATAGGTGGGACTATGAAAATATCATTAGATATGAAAGTGTCACATACAATGTTAAGATGATCAAGGTGGTGTAGGACTATCATATTGATGAGGGAGTGGTGAAATATGCTTTGCATTTGATGATCATAATATCTCCGACGAATGACATATAGTAGGGCAGATTGAGCATTTTTACTCTTGTAAAATGCATGAGTAGTTGAATATGATAGGAATAGAGCTTGGAAAACATACGTTCACATGTGAAGTACTTCATGATGATTTTAATGATGGGAATATATCCATCTAAAAGGTAAGAGAAGGGAAAAACCTTCTTTCTCTATTTTGTGTATCTTGGTTTAAGATATGGCTCATAATAAAAATGGTCCAATTCTTCTTGTTTAAACCATTTTCCCCCAACATTTGGGATCCCAGAGGCTTCTAATATGACAATAGGAGATATAGTGAAGGTGACACCAGAAATGTTTACCTAGCTATCATAGAGGTTTTTGATGAATAATCTGGTCAAAACAAGATGATGCTAGATCCTTTCCACTTTCTCACAAAACTCAAAAAAACCCATATGTTTAAAGCTTGTCATAGTGATGGGATATGCCATGAGTTCTCTAGTGTTGGTTGGTTCATGCCTAATAATTCTCCCTACTTTCGTAGATTGCATCCTCTCCTATCTTTCTTCCTCACTTTGACCTCTGTTTTCTTCTTCAGCCCTGGGTGATTGGAGTCAAACCCTAGGGAAATGATGAAATAGAATGTAGGTGTTGGGAGTATGAAAGGATGCGAGTAAATTAAGGAGATGGGAATGGGGAGGTAACAGGGGTAGTTATGAAATTTGGAATGCTAGTGGGGTGCTAGGAAATGAGTTTTGGGAGTGGAATTAGGTTACTAGGGTTTTAAACTTAGTATGACTCCAAAACAAATGAAACACCACAAAAATCAATTATGAAGGAGAGGAACAATATAATTTAGACCTAGTTACTTGTTGGAGTACCTTGGTGGAAAAGTTTACTATTTGGAGCAATGTAGGGCACCTTGGCCAACTTATGGTTGTTCTCAGGCAAAGGTGCAACACAACAGTCAAACGTTCCCTCCACTTACAAGCACGCAACACCCTTAGAAAATACACTAGGTTTCTTGGCAAACATGTAGCACCAGTTTTGAATGTTCCCTCCAGTTTCTAAATGCCCCTTTGCTTTCAAAATGTGCCCAAATCCCCTGTTTTACCCAATTTCACCTAAAATTCGAAACTTCACTTTTGCTAACGAGACTTTGAGAGTGTATGAGTGCAAATTAATGTTGCATATGATGTCTTTGAGGGCTTTTATACTTGAATGAGTTTTTATTTTTGATTTGCAAACCCATTTTATAATGTTTCATGTCACTTTTCAAAATTTCATACTAATGCTCTTTGACTTTCTGACATTTTCTTTTGACATGTGGATGATGCTTTAGCAATCCTCATTTTGACCTTTGTTTAGATGCAATTGGCAATGGAATTGAGTAGACAACTAAAATGGTGACTTATTACATATAACAGGCATAAAATTACATAAGTGAAATAAAAAATATCACATATGCTTTGAATTAAAAATTTACAACTTGGAATAAATTCATTTCTTGAAATAAAATTTGGACTTTCAGTAACAATGGTTACATGCTTGTAAACCCTTAGAAAACTAAAAATGGGGTATTATTTGCGCCACTCTCATACATTTTTGACCTTATGTAGTGAGATGGTGATTTATTAGACCTTGGGAAAATGAAACCTAGGTGACCTAATGGAACCTTGAATGAATGAATTTCAGGTGGACTTGACTGATATAAAAAATGATGAAATGAGCCTTGACAGTCAATGGATGCTCAACAAGACACATGAAGGTGGGTCAGCAAATACAATTTTTTTTTTCAATGAGTAAATCTTTTGCATGATGACCTAAGTGGGATGATAAAAATTCCAAATGGGATACTAATATGATATGAAAGATGAATCTTGATCACTGATGGCAGTATGAAAATAATGACACTGACACCACAAGAACCCTCATCTTTTTAACTGGACAATGCTCTGCGGTGAATCTTGTGTTGTTTCCTCATCATCACTCAGAGGAGGTTTGATCAGCGGGCTATATTCAAGGTATTTTCTCCCACTATCCTTGAATATCTTTCCACTTCGTGTAGCTCCAAACATCAAGGTAACTACATAACCCTCTTTTCACAAAATATTATCTTAATCCAACTATTTAAATACCTTAAATACTTACCTCACGGTCCCTTGAAGAGGTGGCGCTCTGCTTTGCTATAACTGACTAAATAATCTACCGTGAACTCTGTCACAGATCCTCCTATGATACGATCAAGCCAGTGATCGACAACATGTGCGATGTTATCTTCAGAGGCTTCCAATCTCTGCACTAACTTTGGTGTCTGCACTATTTGACCGTCAAGCCTTCACCTTCCTTGGTCATTTTCCAATTTACCGATCCACTCGTATAACTCAACAGGGAAGGTACAAAAGAATATTTCATGTATCTTGCGTTATGAATTCTTGGATCTTTCTATCCAACTAGTCTTCAATTTCTTTCTTAGTCAGATTCTAGTGATGTGACATCACACATCTCCTTATGTAGATCCCAGTCCTGACAATAGAACCATATTTTTTCTTAGGGGCGCTTGACCCAAGTTCAATGTTAATTTAGCCAAACAAAACCCTACATTATTGGCCCTTTTGACATCAATCCGTGGAGCACGGACTGATGTCTCGCCCGATTTAGTATGGGGGGATGCTAGAACCACGTTTCTGCACCCAGAGATGGTAGTGACGTTGTCTTATGCCATAATTTTTCCCTCATGTAGATCGATGAGCATTTTAGGGCTTATTGATATACTTCTCTTAATTGGCCTCTAGACCTTCGCAAAGCTCGACTATCATTCGTGGACCCTAACCAGGCGAATCAACCCCTTACATGCTTCTATAACTACTCTTACTTTGGTATTTACCCTGATCAAATTAATTATCTAATAAATTCAATATGCATTAAAATGTTCTTCACATAAACATATATTATTACTTACGGTCAGATAACAATGTAAAGCATACAGATTGACGCATCAATATAGCATTAAATCATGAAACCATTATTTAGAATAACATAACCACATTTATTCATAACAGAAGTAAATAGATCAAACACAAATATTTCCAAATCAATATTATTTATTAGTACTTCAAATCTTCTTACAGACTCTAACTACCCTGCACACTCAGCACACAGGTCCGTGCACTCAGCTGTGGAATTCTACCTTAGGCCTCTGCACACACAACTACAGATCCTCTCTTCTACTCTAAAACTATTTTCTTATTTCACTAATGACCCACTACATTGATCACCATTACTTCTACTTCTGCCTTAGAATCTTCTAAGACTCTCTGTTTTATACAATCCCATGGTCCATGGATCATGGGTAGATCTTTTAAAGTCGACAAATATTACATACAAGAATGGCAGAAACCCTTTATGAAACTTCAAATCTATGCACTACACAACCATAAATTGCAGAGAATTTAAAGTTTACATGCAAAAACTTGGGCTTTCTTCCCCAAAACTTGGGCTTTTAGCCCCAAAATTGGCCCTAGGAGACCCTGACCCAACATAGGATATTTGCTTGGATCTTATTTTCTTCCTAATGGTGTTCTTTGACACCATTGCTTCCCATGTGAATATTTGGTTTCCTTGGGCATTTAACTCTACTTCTACACATATTTTTACCCAGTAAACTAGTTAATTTGGGTAATCAATTACACTGCTATTTTCTTTAATTAACATGAAAATCTTCATTTACACCTACTCATGTGTTCCTGGCCCTAGATTTTTGAGGGTTTGAACATGGGCCTCATTTGGATATATTGGTGTATTCTAGATCTTGGATGTTTAGGGATTTTGAAATTGAGACTCATTGTGTACTTTTGTTAAATAGTAAATCTAATATAAATTTTACGCTTGCATTTATGATATGTAATAATGATTGTTTGTGGTGCATTTATTATGATTTTGGATGAATATGTACTGTTGAAGCATCATGAATTCCAATTACAGTCCAATAATTTATCGTCACTTTGCCAAACTTAATTGAGCTTGCACTATTTTTGGCTCGGAACACCCCCTTGTGGAGTAAGATATTTGATCTTTTGAAATTTATGGGGTTCCATTGTTCAAAACCTCCTTGTATTGAGAAGGAAAATATTGAGATAAATTGAAGCCTATTTTGTCCCGTTTTCTCTGCCCCTGATTGGAATCTCACTAGGGTTTTACGGTTGTAGGATTTAAGGTCTGAAATACCTATGGAATTCCACCATACCTAGTATTTTGTGGTTTCTACATAGCTTCAAAGTCGCCACTATTTTTTGGGTTGGAAGATTGGTAAGGTGGGAAAATATCATTAACACAACTAAGGTTTTATGAGGCGAGATGGATATTGTTTGATTCTAGAGTTTGGATTTTAAAGTGGTGTCAAAATTGAGTTTCTTTTGTTGAAATTTTCTATTGTTGGAGAATGTTATTATTATCTTGGTGCTAGATGTCTATGATTTCATTTTTTGTTTTCATTTTGCTCATAGGTTGCAAGGTTCAGTCATTATGCAGTGAGTGTGAAGAAACCCCTTCTATAAGTTGGACATTTTGGAGCAACAAATGGTTCTCATTGTCAATTTCTCCTACTTTAACAGAGATAGCAACAATTTACAAGGTCATTCGTTGTCACAGTAGAATATTTTGAGCAGCAACAAGTTTCAAGAACTGTCAGACAACATCCTTGAGGATGTGAGGGAGTACATATGGGATCTAATTGGAAATAATGAAAATAGAGACAAACATACTAATTTTAAAAAATCCCTTTAAAAGAGGAGTGATTTAACTTCATATACACTACTAAAGTCTCACAGTAAGTAGTTGGAGATATTGGTTTCCTTGAAAAAAGGAATTCACACATTTTAATGTCAAAATAATCTCCCAACCATTGAGATAGCTAACATATTCTTAGATGTCAAGTGCAGAAACCTGGGATGTAAGAGTGAGTTATTAGTGGATGATAGTGAGTGTAAAATTTGTTCTAAAAAGTGGGTTTTGAAGTGCATGCAGGTGTATTATTTGTTTCTCCAATAAATGTAATTGGGTTGGCTATGACTTCTGTTTATATTTGTGTCATATAGATTATGGGATTCTAATGTCATATATCAAGCTTGTCCATAAAATTAGAGGAGCATCAAGGAACATGGAGATACAGTTCCAATGCATTGCATATGATCATTCTTTTGAGATGTTTGGGTTTTTGAAGAACGTGTTTAGAACATGTGCCAAAGACTGGTGTATGGAGGCTCTTGATAGAGATCATGATTGTGTCTGGAGAATTTTTCAAGAAAGCGAGGACTTAGGAGGGAAAAACGTAACACCCCCTCCTCCCAGGTCCAACCAAGAAACCAACCATTAAAGAAAACAAGTGATGAGAGAGGTTATTGAGGGATTCAATCTCCTAAGTGACCTTAAGGAACTGGAATCCACGAACATATCAAAAAAATCCATCTAGATAAAAAAAACATGCTCAGAAGACATGTTAGTCACTCAGACAACCTGCCCTTGAGTCCCACTAATTATTTATACCTTTTAACCCAATGTCTCTCTCATTCTATAGGCAAGATAGTGACCAACAACCCAAATTCACTCTCATGGGCCTTTGTTCCAGTGACCCCAATATTTAAGAAAATTTTCTAACCGAAAATTCTAGCCTCTACTCAACACTTGGTACAACCTTCAAAATCCACCAAACACATGAAAACAATGTCGATAAATAAAAAATCAACCTCTGGGCTAGGCTTGAGCTTCCCCAACTGGGACTGACATTCTAAAAACACTTGGAATCAGTGAAACCTATAGTTCTAGGATACAAGACAAATCATAATTGACTAGGAAATCTTATGAAACATAACTAGCAGGATCACCTCTTCTCCATTCAACTATCATACCATAAATTAGGTCTTACATCCATCCATTTAACAATTGAAAGTAAATACATGAAATAACCATGACATGAACTAGTCACATAACCATACTTGTAACCAACATTACACTAGATAAATATCATAGATATAACAACTGTTAAATAACATATAAACAAAAACAAAATTAATAGAACTTAGCCTTTATTAATCATAGGAAAATTTGACCAGTTTTAGGACTTCCACTTACCACCCGACCATAGTCATGGTTGAACCAAATCTCTCTTTCAACTAGTCACCCCCATGCCATATTCCAAGCCTAAATGTGGGATCCCATAGAACAACCAATCCAAGAAAAACTAAGAGAATCCAGACGTTAAACCACCTCCACTCTCACCAAACCATTATCAAACCAAAACTGGTGCTCCAATCCTAATCGAACCGAACTTTCAATTCCATCTGGAATCAATCTCAATCCTTGAGCAATTTTCTGTCTCATTGTCTATCAGGCTTTACTACAATCCAATCCTAGATCACTAGGTCCTAAATCGAGACTAGTCTCTCAGGTTTTATTACAATCCAAACTGGGATAAGTATGCCCTAAACCAAGACTTCTCCCTCATGCTTTACCATGTATCCTGCCAAAATTGGCAAAGTGATTCCTAGGCCTTTAGGAATGAACATTGAGACCACCTCCACTCTAGATTCCAAAATCCATCCAACAAACCAAAGCTCAAAAATGAAATAAAAATCCCAACACCATGGCATCTAGAAGAGGTAAGGCTAGGATGAAAACAACTGTCATAACCTAACAAACCCATGCCACCACGAGCAAGAAAACCATACACCAACATGCAAAGCCATTCATGTCTAAACCAACTAGGAAATCACACATGAAAAATGTTACCTACAAGTATACCTATTGAAGTTCCTTGATCCTGCTATTCTTCCTTGATCCTCTCTTTCCTTGCTTTCCCTTTGCTTGCTTTTCTATAATAACCCTCCTAGGTCTAACCAAAATAACCATGCCAGCCAGGGTAAACATGAGGAGAGATACTACAATGATTAGATTCGACCTCCTATGTCACATTAAGGGAGTATAATTGATAGAACATCACATACAATCCTCCAACACCATCAACAGAACCCTCCGGAGACAAGTCGTCCACTCAAACAACGTGTCCGTAGGTCCCACTACTATTTTATAGCTATTAGACCATAGTCACTCTCATGCTATGGGAAAGGGAGGGACCAGAAACCCAAAGTCGCTCTCATAGGCTTCTCTATCAGCGACTATGGACCAAAATTTCTCATTCTGTGCCAACAACTCTGATATTTGAGCCACTTTTCTAGCCCTGAATCCTGGCCTCTACCCAAAAATTACATTATGTCAAAGACTTGGTGTCAATGCAACCTACATGTCTAGGATACAAGACAGAGAATAAACGATTCAAATAATTTAAAAAGCATAACTAGAAGGATCACCTCCTTCTCTATTCAATTACTACATCATCAATTTAGTTTCGTACATCCATCCATTCAATAGTTACAAGTAAATATATCAAATAACGATGACATAAACCAATCATTCAAGAATGCTTATAACCAGCATAAAACCATATAAATATCATATATATGACAACCATTAAATTCACATATAAATCAGTGTGAAAGTAAGAGAACTTAGCTTTTATTAATCATAGGAAAATCTAACCATGTTCGGGACTTCCATGTACCACTCGACCATAAACATGTCTAAATCGAATCTTCCTTTCAGCTAGTAACCCTCGTGCCATATTCCAAGAATGATTGTGGGATCTCATAGAACAACCAAAGGAATACAGAGGTTAAACCACCTCCACCCTTAGCCAACCATGATTAGACGAAAATTGGTGCTCTAATCACAACCGAACTAAACTCGGAATTCCATCAAGAAACCATCACTATTCTTGAGGAATTTTTTGTTTCCTTGTGTCTTAGGATGTACCGAAATCCAAACACGAATCACTAGGTCCTAAACCAAGACTTATCCCTCAGGCTCTACCATGTATCCCACTGAAACGATCAAGGGATTCCTAGGCCTTTTTGTATGAACCTCGAGACCACCTCTGCCCTAGATTCTGAAATTGATCAGGTAATTCCAAAGCTCAAAAATCGATATAACATCCAAACATACCATGGCATCTAGAAAAAGGCTAGGCTAGGTTGAACTCCAGTTTCATAACCTGACAAAATGATTCCACCAACAACAAGAGAACCATACACCAACATGAAAATACATGCATGTCCAAACCATCTAGGAAATTACACATGCAAAAAGGTTACCTACAAGTGTTCCCACTAAAGTTGCTTGAGTCCTTCTTTCCTTTCCATGATCCTTGCTTTCTTTTCCTTTCCTTTCCTTGATTTTTCTTTCCTCTTCTCTAAACAAGAGTTCTCCAAGAAAACTTTAAGTGACCAAGAGTGAGAGAGAGAGATAATAATGGCAGAGATCCCAACTTGAATTGATAAAAGGTTGTACTAACAAATGCATAATACTGAGCAAGCCTAGCACTGACCAACCTGCCAACTGATCCTCGCAAGCCTTTTTATCAGCGAGGCCTATAATTTCTTCATTTTCCATTATTTTAATTCAATTTCCTCCTCACATGAAACCCGTGACCTTTTACCTTCCTTTTCTCCTATTTTCCATTATTTCATAAATAAATGTGCCAAAAATACCTTTTTTCTTTTTAATGGCTTTGTCTTAGCCTTTGCCAATTTTCCTTAGCCAAAACACACATCCAATGATGCCCGCTAGGATATATTTGCCCAACATTTAGTTTGGAATATGTGTCCCTTAACAATGGTCTTATTTTTCCTTTTATTAACTTTTATTACATGAACTTTTCAGCAGGGATGTTACAGAACCCTCTCCCTTGGGGAACACTGTCCTCAATGTTAAAACACACCAAGACCTCAACAAGACTGTGGAAAAGAAAACATTCTTCCCACGGAGATTTATAACTTAGCTTGTTGTGATATTTACAATGAATGACCTACTCAAAATGAAAACATCATGACAACATGACAATATAATAATCATAGTGTATATTGAAGCTTTATAGCACAAATCATTATGGTATTTATAATAACCTCATATACACATATGAACATATTCTAAACCAACAAATAAAAGGATATGATGCTTGTTTCAATCAACAAGGGAGTCCAGAGGCTCACACCTCCACGCTCAAAGTAATACTAGGATTCACCTCCTTCCAAGAAGTCCAGAATCCACTGTCATAGTGAAAGATGCATCCAATGTCCAACGCTACAATCCTACACCACTTTTCCTCTTAGTGAATAATTATCATCTCATTTTTCTAGGGTGCATGCCTATTGTGCATATGATTCCATCTGGTAATGTTAATTACCAAAACCAATATATCTGTGACCTTCCCTTCTTTGCTACACAGTCCCTTGGGAAATTTGGTCACCCCTTTTTGTGCAATAACTCACCTTCCAAGTTCCATGAAGTCCCCTATCCCAGGGGATCCATCCCTTGGAAAGGCTTCCTCGCATCAAAAGATAAAAAGCCAAGGCATATACCTAACTCCAAAGCATCATACTAGTCATAGCATGCTCATGGCAATGAATGGAAACCACTGGGTACTAGTGTTCCACAATGGCCCTCCTCCTCAAGTGTTTTACCAACATACTACTACATGTTCCAATTTATTTTGTTATTGCTGCCAATTATTGTAGTCAATTTCAACCACCCAAGTAGGCATGTTCATGCATTCTCGTTCCAAGCACATAATTTTAATTATATTCAAATAAATTGAAGTAATCTTAAATCACACATCATTGGTAGCAAGTCAATAAGGTACACTTGCAGTTATGTTCGGTTCCTATCACAACAAGTTAAACTAACTATTTGATCAAAACATCATGTATAAACATATCACATCTGGTTATCTCAAAACGCAACCATGATAGATCAACATCACAAATCACATGTAACCATCATAAAAAAAATCGTAGATCACATATAATCATCATATAAGATAGTCATAAGTCATGCATAATAAAAATGAAATAAAATGTTGATACGTATCCGTTCATCAATACTTAGCTTCTACATTTGTCTTTATTTTGTATGCACGCTGGATCAATTGCCACACCAGAAAAACACCCAGTTCCTTCTCCTCAACCATGTGCACATACACATAGTGTGCATCACACACGTACAACTAGACACATCATATAACACAATGCAATACATGCATATAAACCATTAACACATTAACCACATGAACACAATACAACCTATACACTATAGCCAGCTGCACAATATCTGCACAAAATCACATGTACACGACACCACCTACACAACGTGCACACAATGCCATAGGTACACTGCACCAATGTAAAACGTGTACACAATACCAAATTTACAAAACATCACATGCACAACATGTGCATGATGCAGCATGTGCATAGAATCACATGCAGGGCACATACACAACACCACATGCACACAACACAACATGTACAACATGTACATGTCCCCACATGCTCAGAGCACCAATTGTAAAATCCTGTTCACAACACCATACGTACATAGCACCATATGGACACAACACCACATATCCATCATCTACATAATATCATATATACCCAACACTACATATGAAATTTTCGCACAACACTATCTGTACCATCCTGTACATAACATTGCATAAACAACATGTACACAAACTATGTATAGACAACACCACATGCCCGCAACATCATAGATGCAACATGTACAACATATACAACATATGCACAACAATAGTACCTCACATCCAAAAGCACATTGACTCTACAAAAAAGCCTTGCTCCTAGTGTCTTATCTATGTTTGTCCCAACATGTCATAGACCACACTTCTTTCGTTTCGCTGATGTATCCTTGCATATTACTTGTCACAACAATAGGCATAATACAAGTATGAAATATCAATTCATATCCACATGATATTGACCTCGTATATCGTTCGTGACTACTCTTCCCACTTGATTCCTCATGAACCAGGAAACTCTTCATGTCATTCACCTGAATAATAAATCATTCTTCCATCAGAACAATCCCTAACAAACTTGTCAGACAATGTCATATATGTTAGAAAATTATATATTATAAAACAATGGAACACATAAAATATTGCAGACATATAAACATAGAAAACACATAAAACAAGAGAGACACAGATATACATGGTTCACCCAGTTTGGGCTACATCCATGAAGAAACAACCAATCCTTCTTTTCATATTATCTATTAAACTGAAGAGATAAAACCTACAATAGATCCGTTGTAACTCCCTCTTCGCTCTCGATCTCCTCTCTCTTCTTTACTCAGAATACAGATATATATAGACGCAATACAATTCCCTCATATATAGTGAGGGATTGCCTTCTAGGGAAGAAACCTTAAAAAACATAACTTATACTGTTAGATCATCTGCCTAATAAACAACCCATATTGACTAAAAATTACTATACTTTTACAAGGCAATTTTACATCTATTTTTAGCTTCAAGGCGCTGCCCCCGAACCCTCGTCGGGGGACCACTAGCCCCTGGATCCCCTAGCTAGGGAGAATTAGCCCCCTCGAACCCTCGCGGGGGACAAGTCCCCCTCGCGTTGAGGGGTGTACAATCTTCCTTGGGTATACATCCGACTGAGACCTTTGAATACAAAAGATAATCAGGCCCCACACCTAACAATATATGCACACATACATATATAATCCCTAGCATCAAACATGCATCATATTATTAGAAAACGACATATCTACATACATAGATGTATACATCTAGAAATATCAGCTTAATCATGATCATAAAATAATTACCAGATAGCAAAAGTCTAGGCTAAGAGAACTTCCTTATTTGTGCATAGCCTGCACAACATTGAGAACAATCATTCCCAACATAGCAAGGAATCCAACACCTTAGATGCTAGGGTCCAACCCTAACCCCCTTATTTATGTAATAGGATCAAGTCATAGTTATAGTTAAGTAACGAGTCAATAAAGCCCATACTAATAATTGTAAGTGGTTGACCTACATTTAAAGAAGGGACCACAGTTAGTTGCAAATGGGCCATGGTATTAGATAGATGGTATTAATAAGAACCATGGTATTGACCCATGGTATTGCATGTATGAATCCTATATAAAGGATAGAGACTCCACTTAAGGAGCATCCTGTCTTATTTTGTAATTGAGCACAGTTGTACTAGAGGTTGCCCCCTCGAAGAGACAAATGGACATTGCTTTCCTTTTCTGAATAATAAAATAATTGTTATTATTTCTTATTGTGCTGTGTTCTAGGTATATTTCTTCGTAAATTTGGTATTCTGGTATCTTCTTGCAGGCCAAGAGCATAACAAGTGGTATCAAAGCACTTTCTATGGCTGGTGGGAGCTTCCAGGACGCTTATATGAGACTTATCCCATAAGAATCAAGTCGACGAGATGAACAAGGTGGTACCATTCGCTTGTTAACGTCAAAAACTTTGGGTGGTCCCAAATTTTAAGTGCACCGGATCAGTGCATGGTACAAACTAGAGCTCAAGCTATGGCTAATGAGAAGATCAACACCCTTGAAACAAAGTTGGATGCAGTATTGACGTCGCTCAAGACCTTCGCTGACACACTCACAAAGGGCAAGTCAGAGGAACACTCGAAGGCATATGCTTTCAATGAAAACATTGAGAGCGAGTCTAGCCATTCTCCTCACCTATTTGGAAACCACCAATAATCCCAAATGTGACCACCCAAGCTAGACATGTATAAATTTGATGGCTCTAATCCAACAACATGGCTAGCGCAAATGGAGCAATATCTCACATTAAATCACATCAGAGATGATGCGAATCAACTTAGTGTGGGCAGCATGTACTTGGACAATGAAAGATGGCAATGGTGGCAATGGAATCAATGTTGCTATGGAAGACCCGTGACTTGGAAGACATTCGCAAAAGAACTTATGGATCGCTTTGACCATGAATCTAGCTTTCTGGGTCGTTTCACTAAGCTTCCATAGATAGGAATAGTGAATGAATATATTACAACCTTTGAACCCTTAGCCTTCTGCGCAAGAGGTCTACACGCTTAGTTCTACTTGGAATGTTTTGTCAATGGTCTCAAAGAAGCCATACAAGCCCACATATAACTACAACACCCAAGCTCATGGTTGAATGCTTGCAAGATAGCTCGTGAAGTAGATCGTGCATTAGCGGCCCAGTCCAATCGCCCAAGTTTCATAGCCAATGGTTGCCCCACCTAGTCTTAAAGCACTACCAAAAAACTCAAGGTTCAAAAGGTGTCACCAACGGAAATGACAGAAAGAAGAAAGCAAGGATTGTGTTACTACTATGATGAGAAATACTCCCCGCAGCATAAATTCAAGGATCCCAATTTCTTTCAAATTCATGCTACTGATCAGAGTTCATCGGAGGAAGCCCCACCACTTGAGGAACCAGAGGAGGAAGATGAGGACAATCAGTTGGACAATGTACCTAAAGAACCAGTTATCTTGCTTCATGCTTTGGTAAGGATTTCTTCTCCCCAAACTCTCAAAATCAGAGGTTTTATTAAGCATCACCCTGTAATTGTCTTGATTAATAGTGGTAGTATGCATAACTTTATCCATAAAAGAGTTGCAGAAGATGTGCATTGTTTTGTTAGAGCAGTCTCTAACATCTAGGTCCAAATTGCTGATGGGGGGACAATGAAATGTGAAGGCCGCTGTGAAAATGTCATGTTTCAAATGTGGGATTATTGGTTAAATACCCACATGTTTGCCATACACATGGGAGGGTGTGACATTGTCTTGGGTGCTGAATGGCTCCATACACTCGGCCTAATCACAATGGATTTCCAAGAGTTATATATGAGGTTTAAGTAGAACAACCATACACATACCCTCCGTAGACTCCAGGCAGGTGATCCCTCTATCATCAGCTCACATAAGATGGAAAAGTTGTTAAAAAAAGGGCCACCATGGAGTTATAGCCCAATCCAATGCCATCCAGGCCTTCAAACACACTTCTCTTCATATTCATCCTGAGATGCAACAGATCTTAAACAACCATTTGCCAATGTTTGACAAACCTCATGAGCTTTCACCCTCAAGATGGGAACATGATCATAGCATTACTTTGGTCCCAGGGGCCCAACCACCAAATGTGCGCCTATATAGATATCCGTTCACCCAAAAGCATGAAATTGAAAAAAGAATCAAGGAACTCTTGGAAGCAGGTGTCAGTCATCCTAGCATTAGTCCTTATCCATTGCGTGTGGTCATGGCGCTCAAAAAAGAAGGGGAATGGTGTATGTGTCCAGACTTCAGGGCCCTCAACAAGTTGATGGTCAGAGATAAATTTGCCATCCCAGTTGTCGACGATTTGCTAGATGAACTAAATGGGGCTTAATTCTTTACTAAGCTCAACCTAAGCTCTGGGTATCACCAAATTCACATGAAAGAAGTGGACATTCCAAAGACTACTTTCTAAACTCTCAAAGGCCATTGTGAGTTCTTGGTCATGCCATTTGGTCTTTGTAATGACCCATCCACTTTCCAGAGCCTCGTGAACCACGTGCTCAAACCATATCTCATAAAATTTGTCCTTGTTTTCTTTGATGACATCCTCATCAACAGTCGCACCTGGGCCACACATCTTCAACAGGTAGATATGCTTTTGCAACTGCTCTGGAAGCATAAATTATTTGTCAAAATGTCCAAGTGCTCTTTTATCATGGAAGAAGTTTAGTATTTGGGCCACATTGTGGGGCATGAAGGTGTCAAGGTGCACCTCAAAAAGATCCAAGCAATGCAGGATTGGCCTCAACCAAAGACCTTGAAGAGCTTGAGAGGATTTTTGGGTCTCACAGGCTACTGTCGTAAATATTTCAATAGTTATGGTCGCATTGCTTGACCCCTCACTCACCTCCTCAAGAAAAAATCATTTCTCTGGAATGATGAAGTGCAATAGGCATTTATAGCTCTCACGCATGCCATGTATTCCACTCCAATATTATAACTACCTGACTTCACCAAATCTTTTGTGATTGAATGTGATGCTTTAGGTACGAGTATTGGGCTAGTCTTAATGTAGGAAGGTCGACCCTTGGCCTTCACTAGCCAACAACTTAGTGGGACAAATCTGGGACAATTTAGCTATGAGAAGGAGATGATAGCCATCTTACATGTAGTAGATACCTAGCAACCATACTTATTTGGGTGGTGTTTCCAAATCTACACAGACCATCAAAGCCTTAAATATTTTTTGAAGAAACGCCTATCCTTGCGACAAAAAAATAAATGGCTCGCCAAAATAATGGGATATGATTATGAAATAATTTACAAGAAAGGGCACAAAAATGCAATAGCAGATGTGTTATCACGCCAATTTAAGGAGGAAATCACCCTGCTCACAATCTCCCTTCCCATTGCAGAATTGATTGAAGAGGCTTGCAAGGAATGGTTTTCACATCGTTTGCTCTCCCAACTCATTAATAAATTGTAGGCAGATCCAAATTCCACAGCGGGCTACTCTTGGTAGGATGAGATTCTTCACTACAAGGACAAAGTCGTGATATCACCAACATCCAACCTCAAAAGTCACATTTTGGTGGAGTTTGACTCATCCCCCACTACAGGCCATTCAGGATTTTAGAAGACTTATGCTTGCACTCGACATTCATTCTTTTGGAGAGGAATTAAAAAGGAAATTATTAATTTTGTAGCTGAGTGCGGCGTATGTCAGCACCACAAAGGAGAAACAATAAAATCCCCATGTGCATTACAACCATTTCCCATCCTGTCCTCATTCTGGATGGAGGTTTCTGTGGACTTCATTACGGGTCTTTCGAAGTCAGGCAACAAGTCAGTCATCATTGTGGTTGTGGACATAATATCTAGGTATGCACATTTTTACACCCTACCCCACCCTTTTACATTGACTTTGGTAGCTCAATCTTTCATGGGCTAGATGTTCAAATTGCATGGCATGCCCACTTCCATTGTGTTTGATCGCGTCTTGATCTTCACCAGTAACTTTTGGCAGGAACTCTTCAGGCTATAAGGTACCCAACTACAACTCATTACCTCCTATCATCCCCAAACTGAAGGTCAAATTGAGGGAGTCAACAAATATCTGGAGACCTATCTTAGGTGTTTCACTTCACAAAAGCAACATCTATGGGTAGAGTGATTACCTCTAGCTGAATGGTGGTATAACACCAACTATCATGCCACCACCAAAATGACTCCATATGAAGCAGTTTATGGTCAAATCCATCCTTCACCTACTTCTTATATCAAGGGATGCTTGAAGGTACAAGTAGTGTGTCAACTCCTACAAAACTACACAACCATGCTGGGACACCTCAGAGAGAATCTCCATAAAGCTCAAAACCGCATTAAGAAATAGGAAGATCAACATTGTTTAGAATGCCAATTTGAAGAAGGGGATCATGTATTTTTGAGGATGCAACCATATAAGCAAACATCACTCAAAGACAAGGGTTGTTAGAAATTATATCCAAAATTCTATGAACCGTACCAAGTACTTCAGCACATTGGAGAAGTCGCTTACAAGCTAGCTTCGCCGCCCACTGCAAAAGTCCATCCAATCTTCCATGTCTCATGCCTCAAGAAAGTGATTGGGAACCATTGCTGAATTCAAACCAGTACACCTAAATTGGATGAAGAAGGGTCAATCTGGCTCCAACCTGAATAGGTTCTTGACACACGAGAATGGCAACTATGCAGTCACATGATCAAGGAAGTCCTCGTCAAGTGGAAAAACACCTCTCCAGAAGATGTGACCTTACCAGCCACTGTCCTTCAACAGTTTCCACAGCTTCAGCCTTGAGGACAAGGCTATTCTTATGGGGGAGGGCATGTTAGGGTCCAACCCTAACCCTCTTATTTTTGTAATAGGATCGAGTCATAGTTATAGTTAAGTAAAGAGTCAATAAAGCCCATATTAATAATTATAAATGGTTGACCCGCATTTAAAGAAGGGACCATAGCTAGTTTCAAATGGGCCATGGTATTAGATATATGGTATTAATAAGAACCATGGTACTGATCCATTGTATTGCATGTATGAATCCTATATAAATGATAGATACTCCCCTCGAGGAGCATTGTGTCTTATTTTGTAATTGAGCCCAGTTCTATTGGAGGTTGCCCCCTCGAAGAGGCAAATGAACATTGCTTTCCTTTTCTGAATAATGAAATACTTACTATTATTTCTTCTTGTGTTGTGTTCTGGGTATATTTCTTCGCATATTTGGTATTTTGGTATCTTCTTGCAGGTCAAGAGCATAACTTTAGATCCATTTAACATACCTTTTCTAGTTACCTTCCACATGTTTGTACTGCCACCATCCATTTACCACTATGGACCAACCAACCCAACTAATAGTCATAGTCTTTCCATCTACTGTGCTTACTCATGCACATAGCTTCCTTTGAGTCTGACCTTACCTGTTGGCTACCACATAGCTCTCCCGTAGATCCATTAACTTCCTCCTTTCCTAACCAATTCCCAAGACTCAAAACATAAAAGGAAACCCAAGTATAAACAAGAAGAATATCGTGAAAACCCATAACAACAATACGGCACCGCAACAACGTGGTATAGTTATGCACTAAACACATGTACAATTGCAAATCAAGTGCAATAATTGCAAAAGACTAAAAGAAAAACACTAAAAACAGAAACCATCACTCAATTGCCATGGTTCCCGATGCTTCCATAGGAAATCTCAACCTGAGCCTTCTTCAAGATTCATGGAAATATTTCTTGCCATGCGACTCCCTACATTATACTATCATAAACACATAATGTCAGTGCATAAATAAACATAACAATACATCGATTACCTTATCTTGTCGTTCCAAGATTGTTTCCTTGCAACTGAACACATCCACGCCATCTCTCAAGGGACTCCAATTATCTTAACATATCAACCTATAACTAAAGACTATCTAATACACATGTCAAGTACATTTTCATGAATCTATCACATATCCACATAATGTCAACAAAGTCAAGGTTAAGAAAAATCCTTGTATGCAAAGCACTAATTTGTTTGTAATTAGGGTTTCCAAACATAGCGAAACAAAATCTTGCCAATTTCCTTCCTTTTGCCTTTTTACCTTGTTGCAATTGAGGCTTACTATGTATTATCACCTCACCCAGCTGTTAGTTATATAAACACATAAAGTGTTACTTTGTCATGCTAATACCCAGCATGTTACCTTGCAACTTATCACACATATCAACCACATGTTCCAAATATCAAGACAATAATATCTATGAATTTGAAATCAAGTTTAAAGAAAAAATCATGTCATAATCCATAATCAACTCATAATCATTAGACATAATGATACAACTGTCAACTACATTCAAGTACATATCAGCCGTCTCAACACATATATGTTAGTACAATCACCTTAAAACATAATCATTTGAACACATACTCATATTATGCAATGCATCAAACATTCAATCAAATTTCATGATACCATGTTAAATAAACTAACTAGACCACATAATCAAATAGTCGAGCACCAAATATATGACATAAGAAAACTCGTAGCTTACTGTATCTTAGGGGAGGCTAGCTTGTTTGCACAATCAAGCTAGTTAGCTCGATATAACTTCACAACATATCAAATCAAACATCCATAATATCATTATATCCAAAATAGTGGCTAGCTAACATGTTTAAACCATAACTCATACATAATTATCATTCACACATATGCAAAGTCAATCTAGATTAGTACAACACCATATCACAAATATGTCAGCTCATACTTGAATATCATAACCATAACCATCCGCATATGCCAATCCAATTTAGGTTGATACATATAACATCAAGGTAAGAATTCTATAACCCTAATCATCAAGCTAACTATCATTCTCATCAACAACATATAACCTAATCGTCAAGCTAACTATCATATAACAACAACAAGTTAACCTATAACATACTCTTCATCAACATATAACATAATCATCAAGTTAACTACTATAAAACAACAATAGCAATGCATACAACTACAGGTTACTATCATTATTGACTATATGACACATGCATATAATTACACTAATCAACAACAATGTAAACATTGAAAAAGGAACTGATGTGATTACTCATTTCGTAGAGGTAGCAAAAAAGTGATCCGATTTTGAAAAGTGGTGATGCAGAATACACATTTTTTTAGCATAGTTTTGAAACTTTAAATTTTTTATGTACATTAGTTTTTAGAATGTTAGCAATTTTCATGGTGATTTTAAAAAGTGTTGATTCTGCATCAAGCCCCTTTTTTAAAAGACCTATTGTTTGACTTTAAATTTTCTAATGTATTAAATGTGAATAATTATTTTCTAAATTTAACAATTTTTGAAGCGGTCTTCTTCTTCATATTTTCTTGTTTTTATTTTAATTTTAAATTTTTTTATTTTTGTGATGATTTTATTTTTTTACATAGTTAAATACGAAGGTCGATATTTTAAGAGGTGTCGATATTCTACATATTTATATATCGTTAATTAATTTTCCAATGTACATCAAATAATTGTCTCTTAAAAACAATAATTTTTAAGATTTGACATAAAAATAACCATTTTCAACATAAATATAACAAAAAAAATTACACATTTTGGTAAGTTTTTTTCCTAGAAATTACATGTTAAAATCACAATTTTTATAGAAAAATTTAACAAAAAATGGTTAAATAATAGTTTTTTTTAATGAATTTCATGTCAAAAAATAATAATCACTTTTTTTTCAAAAAAAAATGATTCACATAGTAATTAAAGCGAAAATAACACAATACAAATATGGAACACATAACAACATTAATTGAATGCTTATTCTTCTCATAGAATCTCAAAGTCAAAACATTACAAGTATAACTAATCAATAGTTACAAAAAATGAGGTTGATTTCCAAGCATAAATTAAATTTAATCAATAATATCACATAATCCAAACTCTTCATCCTCTAGAGTTTCATTATTGTCTTCTTCCACTATATTTTCTACTTCAGTTTGCTCATTTTCCTCTTCTAATGGATCTTTAATGTCTGCAAATCTCCCAATGTATACCTTTCCAATCATTCCATGTAATGGTATTTGAGGTTCCTTTGCCTTTTTCTCCTCACGTGATTCACTAAAATCTCCTCTCTTCAACCCAAATTCTTGCATTGCATCTGGAAGAAATTGGAGAGCGTTGATTCTTTGCTAAATAAATCTGAAATGTACTGCATCCTTTTCAATGACAATGCAATTTCTTCCTTTTGTAGGCAACATGCTAGTGTTGTACCTAATTATCAAGCAAAAAATAAATAATGAAGTAAATTAGTATAATGACATATAAATTAAGCAAGAATATATTGAAATTCAATTCTATATAATAAAACTTACATGAGCTAGAAAATAAATCGAGAACCCAATCTCCATCATTTGAAAATATGTCTATAATATAGATAATCAATGACTGTGGTTTTTTATAAATGTTAACTATCTCTCCTTTTTTTCTTTGTCTTCATATGCTAGTTTTTTCACAACAACATCATAAACTAGTACTTGGTTGTGACTCTTTCCATCTACCCGATTAAAAATAATAGACATATATCTATCACTTTTTGCCAATTATCAATATGGATGAACTCACAATCATTTATATATGGTTGATCTTCACGGTTAAGAAGATTTCACTTTTTCCCGTAACATGAAATAATAAAAGTTCAATTAACTTGTACATAAATTATTTTTTTAACATTAATCAAACATACATTTTTAATGTCTTACCATGTAAGTTTCATCCTTGAGTTTGTTTTTCCCTTGAATCTTGACAATAGCATTGCCAATTGTGTGTTTGAATGAAATGTCACAAATCTCCATAATGGTGATGATGTGACTTCTACAAGTCCTGTGACCACTTCACTAAGAGCTTGATAAGTATAAGGGTCACTATCATAGTCAATGTTTGGGATATTCAAACCATGGGGAATATTTGTAATAACTAGGGACTAATCCCTTTTAGGTATGAGTTTAGCAATGTCTTCACAGTTGGCTTGTATTACTTTCTATTGATTAGTGTTAAGCCCATTCCAAATGAAATGAATAAGAGTTGGATCAAGTTTAAGATTCCTAGGACGTTACTTCTTCAGTCTTTCTATCTTAATTTTTTCAATAAAGGTTCTGAAACTATCTGGTGCTCCATTTGCATCCTTCCTTAACTTTAATAAAATAAACAAAGGTATGTATAAGTTATAAAATAAAAAAAGTGAATGTATAAAACAACATACCTTTTTAAATACAAGATCAAAATCTTTCAGCGTTGATGTAGAACATGAATCTGGATAGTTGTGTACAACATTGTCCCAACTATCTTGGTTCAACAATTTAACCATTTGTTCTTGTATTTTCATGTAAACTTTGTGAATGAATAGATAAAGTAAAAAAGGTTAATATAATGATATGTATAACAAATAATACCAAGAACAATATGTTATATTTAAGAAAAAATTATAATCTAGAAATAAGTAAAAATAATTCAAAAAAATTACTTTTGAAATTCCTCATACATTTCCTCTAATGATAATTCCCATGACTTCACATGATATAATATTTCTTTGACAAGTTTTTCATTCTTCACTCCTTGAAATTCCCTCCAAGGTGTGGTAGTCGTATCTTTGGGAAGCTGCTTCATTTCATGACCTGATTTATTGTCGCTACATATCAATGATTTAGACCTTTTGACCTTCTATTTTTTAATGCCAGTGCTCTCCCACGTGCTAAAAATCTCATTAATCAATTCCCATATCTCTCCAGTTCTAAATTCCAACTAGAAAATGTTATCAATACTTCTGAATATATGAGTATTTACTATGCCTCCTTTTGAATTGATTTTCTCCTGAATTTGATAGCCTATTTCCATACAACATTCCTTTTGGAAATATACAGTAACATTTATATTATCCACACAACATTTTTCTTCAAATTCACTATGAATAAATCTAACCCTGTGGATGAAATTCATAGACATCCTATATTCATTATCAGAATTATGATCCCATGCCAATAAGTTTGCTTTTGTATCTCATAAACTAGCATAAATGATACATTTCATTGTTTCAAAACATGTTATTGGGATATTCCTCCATCAATTGCCTTTGAGCTTCAATGATGGTTCCCCCTAAGCACATAATATTTGTACTCAAAACACTTTTACTTATCAAATGTTTCTTTATTGGGAACTTGAGCTAGATGAACAAGAATCACATAATTAACCACATGAGCATATGGATTATAGCTCATCAATGTGTTCAGTTTGTGAACATGTAGGTGGTGTGGATTTCTGATTTTATATTTACATTGTCCTTTATTTTCCTTATAGATCTGTCTCACATTAAGCTGAAATGTATGACCACCCTCAATTAAGTTTCTCTTTGTCAAGTTCTTTCGAATGGATTTTTTTTTGTTTCAATAATGCCATCTTCTAAATCAACATCTGGTGTAATGATTTCCTTGCTTTCTTTTGAATTTTCACTAGGATCTTCACTATTGGTAATGAGTACATAAAAATGTTCAACTTTAATTTTCTTCCTCCTAACATTCTCATCATTAACTAGAACAAAGACATTCCTGGACATTGTTACTTTTGGTCTTTGATGGCTCTTCTCCTTTCTAACATCAGTTCTAATGCTATCCACAGTAACGACAACATATTATTTAGCACGAGTTTCTGCTTCCTCATCTTCAAAAGTAACCTGTCTACCTTTGCTAGATTTATCCACTAGATGCATTTTTTTTTATCCCTTCAATGTAGTTTTGTAGCATTATGAATTACTAGTTTTTGATTATTTTCCAGATCTTCTTCTAGCCCTAAGTATAAATTTATGACAACATTCATAATATCTTTCTCTATGAAATGAATTCCTCTGAACATAATTGAAAGATTTTCAATAAAATTATGTGAAGAAAAATATCATGTCAATAAAAACTAAGTTATAAGAATATAATGAGACAATTACAATAACACAAAACATAAACATAAATAACAATACTTACTATATCTTGTGCAATCCCATTTACAGTTGGTTTAGACAACTTTATAGATACCTCTCTCGTGTCATACAATGGCAATAATAACTGTATTTAATAGTTTCATGTGACTTGGGTGATTTTGTAAGTATAAACAACTTCAGTGTCTGGTATAAAACACGTCTATGACCTTTCCCAACACCTCATAAATTCCACTATTGCTAGGGATATCAACATATAGATATATATGCACATCTTCTGCTTCTCTTTCCTTCAAATACCATACATTTTCTGGAAGATTCATTTCTTTTTATTTCTTTCAGTATGAAATCATGTTCTTATTGTTTGGGGCACTTGATAGATTTGTAGTTATTAGCTTAGGTTTGATTCGTTCAAAAATTATTTTGGGGGATTCACCTCTAATTTTGCAGTCTTTGGATTAGAAAGATTCACATAAATCTTCTTTGATGCCATTTTCCTACAAAAAAAGACACACACACACACACACACACACATATATATTAGTATTTAACAAAAAAATAGCTTAAATTACCAAACAAAATGACAAATGATAAATTTTGTAAAACATAACCATTTAAAAAGAAATTAAGTAATTAAAAAATGCAGTCATCTCTTGCGTGACCCTAGTGGCCCCAACTATGCAACCAGCTCCCGCCCCACCCCCGTGGCCCAACGAACCTCTAGGGTTGGCTAGTCGATTGCGCCCTATTGAAGCCCCGAAAATCGGGTCTACAACAAGGGGGATACCGACCTCGTTCGGACCTTGGTTGGAAGCTCCTTTTTCGTTTGGTATGGTGGGTCCGATTGGGGATATGAGACTAGTTTCCCAATTTCTGAGTGTGTGTGTAGAATTTGATATTTCTGATCTAACAGTTCCTAATTAAGATGCTCTAATTCTTAAATCTAATGACATGGAATTGTATTCTAATAAACAGAAATATCTAAGTCTATACTAACCCGAGATGTAACCTTTTTGCTATGTGATCTAAAATTATTTCAAATAACAATTGGTAATAAAGGTCATTCAACTGTTGAGAGGAAAGAATTAATATAGATAAACAACTCACATAAAAAGTTAGACGGAAAATTTTGTGAAGAAACATATTGCATAGTAAGTACTCATACATTAAGGCATAAATAATCCTATCACAGTACAATAGTACAAATGATAACTCAGGCATTCACACATTAATATATAAACACTGACTGATATCACTTAACACAAAGATAGAAATAGTTAAGAGATAGAAGTACCATTTATAACTAGTTCTACTCATGAGCTTCAAGTGATAACGATTTATCTCTTCTTAATCCAACATCCACTAAGAGTACAAAAGTGCAACATGAGTAGCAGATATTAAATGCAAAAATCAATAAATCATGTTCCATTCATTCATCAAAACCTCCTCGGAGGGTGCAAAAGTGCATGTTCTGAGGAAAAGTTTTTGATAAATTTCCGGACCCTTCTCTAAATGCATGAGAAGGGTTTAAATACTACTAACTACATCTAAAAATAACTTATTACAAAAATATAGGATACGGTTTAACTGACCGTCCTTTCTCTAGGCAAAAATAAAGCAAAACTATTTCTAAAATTAAACCTAAAACTAACATCTAACTATTTTTGTATCTGCTCCTTAAAATCACAAGCATTTTGCATTTGCTTGAGAAGAGTCGGTTGTCTAACTTCAGCCTTTTATTGCCATGTGAAAATGGAATCAACAAGAGCTGGTGCCATCTTTTCGGTAGAATTGATGAGGCTTTTGAGAGTCATATACTGGCTGTGTGCTTTTACTAAATATGTCCAGTAAGAATCCCAATTCAACTTAGTTAATCTTTTGATTAACTTTGCCTTTTCTTAAGCCTTCTGTCTCCAAGCTGCTTGTGAGTGCTATACCTATACACATACTACTTTGAGGATATTTCTGACCATTACCAGTGATTTTCGGATTCAAGTTTTACCATTTACCTTCAGTGCTTTTCCCAAAAATTTCTAGGCTTACAGGAGACTAAGCAATTAGAAGCTTTCCATTTCAAGAAGTTTCGCTTAGCGATGCGCAATTAGCGCTAGGCGCTAATCGCACATCAGAAACTGCCTCCGTTTCTTGATCTGGGCTTCCTTGGTGCGATGTTTTCCTCTTGCGTGTTTTCTTTTAGCAGACGTAAAGCTCAAATTTTGTGAAGATAGTAATTCCGTAAGTTCCTGACCCTGAGTCTTAAATTGTCTATTTTTAATGTGAGTGTTGTCGAGTACCCATTTAACCATGTCTATGTAGGGGAGAATTTTGGGCCTCGCTGCTATCCGGTGCAACAACAAACAGGCTAAATCTGCAATTGATGCCTCAGAAGAACCCTGTGAACTTGTAGTAGTCGTAAACTCCATTACCTTGGGATTCTCTTCCTTAAGCAGATTATACATGCCTTCCCAAGTGGTAATACCCGCGTCTTTGTTGCATGTGTTGTCTGTGTACAAGGGCGCCATTTCTTTATCTTCAAATATTGGAGCTTTTCCTTTCTTCCCCATAGAATCTTTTATATTGCTTTGTATATTTCTTTGTTCCTCGTTCCTACAGTTTACAAGTGAGGTGAGAGTAATGATAAGGAACAGTGATGGGAAAGCTTTTAAATGCCGAAGACATGCAAAATAATACCACCATACATGAAATGGCTCTTCGATAAACACAAAACCATATTTTATTAACAACTGGCAACTAACTCATTAATTAGCATTAAGGTGCATAACCGGGTTTTGTTTTATGGAAAAAAATTCTCGAATAGTGAACCGAAAGATTTTGTGATGGAGCGATTTTATGATTTGCTTTTCAATATCAGAGATTGTTGTATTGCATTATCGCAAGATCGCAATATCGCAATATCGCATAATCATAGTATATGCCCATTTCGTGTTAATGTATTTCTTGTGAGGTGCGATTTTACGATATGCGGCATCACATATCGGTGTTTTCTATGATTTTCCAGCATAAGTGCATTTTAAGGCATGCGATATGATATTTCTTAAGGAGTGATTTTATCTTTCTTCATCATGAAACTTAGGCTTTTTAGATTTTCAAAGGTATTTTCCTAAGTTTATGATGATAATTTTTATCAAAAAGGAAATACAAGCACTAATTCATTTTTAATTTTTTTTTAACTAAGGGTCCCCACTTATTTAGTATTAGTAATAACACTAAATAAGAAGGGGGGTTGTTGGTGGCCACAACAATTGGTGATTCACTTGGAAGAACCAGTTATCTCTGTCTTTCTTTTGAATTTTCTAAACTTCCAAAACATAAAATTTTCCAGAAAGTTAAACTTTATTATAGAGTACATTACGCTTTAACCTGTAAATGGTATTTTGTTTCTTCTATTTCGAACTTTGATTATTTTCTTCCTCAAGCTAGTCCCTGTATCTACATTAGTCATTACTTGGTTTATAAAGATAAAACAAAGCCTTCTCTGTAAATCAGTTTTAAATATGCTCATTTGTCATAGGTAGAGCCTTTGCTGCCAGCGGGCGTTCATAACCTCGACAGGATTACCTGTTACCCAACAATGATATTGTATCCTATTTAGAGAAACATACAATTTTCAAAGAGGAATCCATATGTACACTTATTGCTTTCATTTTCTTCTTTTACCCTTAAAGAACAATGTCTTGGTTTGATAGCCAATTTATGACACAATCATTCACTTGATTTATAGCTTTGTTGAACAAGCTGGCTTGTGATGAGACCCCTTGCCTTTTGATTGCAACAATCTTGATTCATTTCCCTATTGTGGTATGCAGTATTGGCAAAGTCAGCAAGTTATAATATCTGTGATTATGATAAGCCAGCTCGTGATGAGACCTCTCACTCTTTAAGATAAAGTGTATCCTTGGATTGTTTCTCTAAAACTTGTAATTCCCTAAGTAGCGAGGAAGTCATTGTTTCCTTAAGATAGCTCTGGACGACAATAGTAGATTTTTTTTGACAGAGATGCTTTACAGAGAATCTTTTTTTTGTTATTGATATCTTTCATTGCACTGATATAAAACAATTTCTCACTAAACTTCATTTTCATCAAATTTCACGAAGTTGAAACTAGTATCATTTCTAGGCTAGAGTCTTTAATTGTATCTTTCAATAATAAAGATCAATTTTCTAAAAGATTAAATATTTATACAAGTGAAAAATCAAAATATGAAAGAGAATTGGTGTCTTTTTCGTAAATCCATAATGTAACCATTCACAATTGATTTTATTATGAAAATAAAAATCTAGATTACAAAATAGAATAATAATCTTCTAAGGAAAATATTTCTTAAGAATCTATCCGTTAACAGGTAAAGAATCTCTCTTTCCTATTAAATCCTACAACATAAAAGTGGATGCACCTATGACTTCTATGATTTGGAAAGGGCCAAGCCACATTTGTTGAAATTTTTTATGTTTCCCCTTTTCCTCATGGGCCTTGTCCTATTTTAAAACTAGATCTCCCAT
Organism: Pinus taeda; assembly: GCA_000404065.3. NCBI lineage: Eukaryota > Viridiplantae > Streptophyta > Pinopsida > Pinales > Pinaceae > Pinus > Pinus taeda. The sequence continues at coordinate 34,634 of APFE031351414.1, read as the reverse complement.
CTGAAAATCTTTTATGGTCATCATGTTTGAACCAAAAGAGGATTTCACTAATGCTTGGTGATGAGCGCGAGTTCTTTTGGCCTGTTCTCGTTGTTCTTATAACTTAATTATTTGCATTTGCCTTAGCTGTAAGGAGGAAGTTGGTACTTCATCAATATATTGAACTAAAGACAGAGAAGGAATTGCTAAATGAGTCAAAAGAACCACTTGTTTTCCATAAACTAAATTGAACAGAGAAGTGTCGATGGAGGCTTTTTGTGTTATTCGATCTGCCCATAAAGCATATATTAAAGACTTATGGCAATTTTTATGATTTTGGTCAACTGTTCGTTTGATAATTCTGATTAGGTTTTTATTTATAGATTTTGCTAACCGATTCCCCTATGGGTAGTAATTGGAAAAATATTTAAGTTTGAAACCTCTTTTGAGTGCAAATTCATTCATCGCGTTTCCAGAAAAGTATGATGCATTATCAAACATTAAAGTGGAAGGAAACCCAAACTTGGTGATTGTAAATTGATCTATGAACTCAATGATATGTTCAACATTAGTCGTCTTGAGAGGAACTGCTTCTACCCATTTAGTAAAGTAATCTGTTGTTGTAAGGATATATCTATGCTATTTGGAATAATGAGGAACAATCTCACCTATTATGTCCAATCCCCATTGATCAAAAGGTTGTTCAATGTTTACTGGCTGTAGTGGCAAGGATGGTTTCCTTTGTCTCCCAGTAGTGATTTGGTAGACTTGACACTTCCTCACATAATTGTGCAAGTCTTTGAATAATGTGGGCTAGTAATAGCCTACGCGTAAGATTTTATGTGCAGTAGCATCTCTAGCATAGTGTCCGCCTACTGGCCCATTGTGGAGTTCCTGCAAAACGTTTTTAGCTTCAGATTCCTCAAGACATCTAAGGAGAACATAATCATAATTTATTCTAAAAAGAACATCATTTAGGAGATGATATTGTTTGGCTATCAACCTTAGAGCTCTTTTCTTGGTATGATCGAGGGGTGAAGGAGTATATCCATTCTTTAGATAATAAATGATATCGGCATATAATGACTCATTATCGTTTAGGCTTACCTCACACATTTGTTTGCCTGCAGATGGAATTTCAGATATAAGCGATGCTCCGGCCAACATTTTGCAAAAGACTTGACCTTTTACAATACTTATTGGTTTGATTTCTACATCTTATTCCTGTAAGGTAGTAACCCAATTGGCTCTTTTCTCACCCAGGCAGTAACCCAATTGGATCTTTTCTCACCCACTTCTTTTTTTACTAAAAGATTTCTTACTGTTGGAAACGGTACAATGATTTTTGTATGGGTTTTGAGTAGAAAGGGTCTGAAATATTTGATTGCTTTGAAAACGACATAAGATTATTTCTCCACATTTGAATAATTTAATTCAGCCCCCTATAAATTTGAACTGAAGAAAGCGATCGAAGCTTCTGCTTTTTCTTGACTAGCTTGAGTGAGTATCGCAGCATATGATTTGTTAGAGGCAAATGTATATAAAATAAAAGGCTCTGAAAAATTTGTAGTTGCTAAAGATGGAGAATTCACAATTGCTTGTTTGATCAGATTGAATTCCTCATATTCGTCTTGGCCCCATTTGAAGTTTTAGTTATTTTTTATCATTTCTTGTAAAGGAGACACGATCCTTGAAAAATTTGGAACAAATCTCTTTACAAAGTTTTTCTGACCAAGGAAAGATTGCATGGCTTTTCTGTTGTGAGGTAGGGGTATTTCAGAAATCTCCTTGATTCTGTCAGGATCAATGTGAATTCCAGATTTTGACACTATGAATCCTAGAAGTTTTCCTTCACTTAATGCGAAAAGGGACTTTTTCGGGTTAAGTGAAATTCCATACTTCAAACAACATTGGAAGATTTGTTTTAAATCTCTAATATGGTTGATTCGTTTCTTGGAATAGACAGTTATATCATCTAAATAGATTACCACAGATTTATTAACTAAACCTTTGAATGCGATATCCATGGCTCTCTGAAATGTGGCACCAGCATTGATCAAGCCAAAAGGCATTATTTGATATGCGTAGATGCCCCATTTAGTTCTGAATGTGGTTTTTAATTGATCATCAGGATGTACCAACACTTGATTGTATCCTGAGAATCCATCCAAAAAGGACATTAATTCTAAGCCTGTGACTGCCTGCAATATTTGTTCCATAGGAGGAAAAGGAAAATTATCCTTTTGGCAGGCTTTATTAAGATTTCGAAAGTCAATACATATTCTAATATCTTTGTTTTTCTTTCTAATGGGAACCATATTTGAACCCCATTTAGAATGTCGAACGGGAAAGATTATTTTGGTTTTCAATAACTTGTTGAGTTCAGATTTGATCTGGTTTTCTAGATTGGGATGGATTTTTCTCAACCTCTGTTGGACCTGTTTTTTATCATATATCATTGGAATAGTATGTTAGATGATGGAAGTGTCATACGTTTTAAGTTCATTATAATTCCAAGCAAAAACATTTTTGTATTGTCTCAAAAGACGAATATATTCTAATTTTTCTTCAGGAACTAAGCCAATGCCTAGATTGATGTTTTGTGGTTTGGTATCAATTCCTAGATTTATTAATTCGTAGTTCAAAGTTGGACTTTGGATTTTCAAATTGGTAGATCTTTTAAACCGATCTTTCAAATCATAAAGGTCTTCTAACTTGACTACCGACTTAGGTATAACATTGTTAGTGCAATCTTGCTGCAATTGTTGGTCATGTTGGTCTTTGTCAATTATTTGATTGGTGTAGGATCCTTCAGATGTGAGAAAACTCACGATATCAGGATAGTCGTTGAAAATTCTCCAATTTTTAATGTTATCAGGAATAGAAGGTCTAAAGATTAATTCTATTGAGAATCTATTAGGGATAAAATCTTCCGAAGGGATAAGTTTGGAAGCTAAATTAGCTAAAAGGTCTACACTTGCATTCTGGAGTCTTAGATTTAGTGAAATATTAAATTCTATAAAGTGTTCAGCTATGTCTTGAACTAAAGATTGGTAATGTTTTAAATGACCTGATAAACAATGTATAGTATAACGTACCTGTCTGATTACAATTTTAGAATCTGCAAAAACTTGAAGGTATTTGATGTCTAATCTGATTGCTTTGTACAACCCTTGGACTAAAGCCTCATATTCTGCGATATTGTTGGTGCAATCAAATTCGAGTCAGCAAGTTAACATAGTTTTATCTCCTTCTAGAATAACTAGCACACATCCTCCTCTTGCTCCTTCGTTAGATTTAGAAACATCAAAAAATAATTTCCAAAATAAAGATTTATTTACAGGACTATCTAAAAAATTAATACATTTCGAACTATCTATTTGAGAAAAGTTTTTGACTTGGGATAAAACAAAATGTTCTAAATAAGGTGACATATGAGCATTAAAATTCCCTAGGAAAGAATCTACTGAGTAATTTCCAATAATATTATTGTTATATGTTACTGGTTCATTCTCCCCCTCTAGCTCCATTACTATGTACTCTGACGTCTTTCTCGTTCAAATTTTATTTGATTAGGTTTACCATTATAAGGGAGCAACATGTGTGATCAGTCAGTTGCGAAATATCCATGAAGTTTTTCTGACCAATCTCTAATAAGAATTAAGCCATAAAATTCTGGAATATCAAGAACTAAAATGTCGATAACTTAACATACCTTTGGGTTGGATGACAACCTTATGGTAATCTAATTTAATTTGCCAATCACTTCCACTTGCGTTCGATCTAGCTAGACTACGCGCACAACAAATTTTTGCAGTTGAATGTTCAATTTTGTACATATTGATTTTGGTAAAATATTCGATGAAGATCCCGAATCCACTAAGCAATTATGCACATTTTTATTAAAAATTTCATAAGTAAGAAGAAACGGGGGAGTATGAGATCTCAATCCTCCTCCAATTAACACGATGTCATTTGGATCAACTTTGTTAATCACATTAGTAGGAGGTCTTCCCATATCGTAGGAAGCTTGAGAAATTACAGCGGAAGGCAAAGGTGCAACTGGGACAACATGTAATTATTTCAAAAGTATCTTTTGCTGGTGTTTTAACTTGCTCAATTCGTAAAGAGTGATGTTGGCCCTAGTATTTTTCATATCTTCTATAATATTGTACTCCATTTCATCCTAAACGATCAACGTTTTAGATTGAGTAGATGAATCTGTTTGGACTGGGCTGGTTTGAGTCGCTTTGGGTGTCGTTTTCTTGGTTGCAACTTTATCCTTTGTCGTCGACCTTGCGCTCTTTGGATTAGGGGTAGTTTGAGGAGGATCAAGCTAATTTCTACTTCGTGTACTAACTGGGGATGCTTCTTAATCTACTTATTATGGGAGGATGAAATCCCACATTCCTTGTAACTCTACAACTTCTTCTTCATCGGTTTTCCCTTCAGTAGCGATTCCCTCTTCTTCTTCTTCAGATTTAGCGCTCGCAATAGCATTGGGGGGCTTTGAATTAGTCGAAGGGTTTCTTTTAAAAGGTCTATATGGATATTTTGAAGAAGTTTCTGCCACTTGTTTCTTAATATCAACCATCTTGTTAGACATGGTCTTCAAAACTTTTTGCAATCCTTCTAAATCCAATGGATCTTTCAATTTTTTTTTCTTGGGATCTTCTTTGAAAGTAACCTTCTTGGATTTCCGTTCTTCCATCGTGGTTTTCTTTTCAAGGGCTATAATACGCATCTCTACAACTATTGCTTCTTTCATATTTTCAGCTAAAGTTGCCTTGCTATCCCTATCCACGAAGATTGCTATGTTGGATGGTAAAGTAGTGATGTACCATTCACTTCCCACTTCTTCGCTAGGTTTGGAAGCAGTATGAATTTTGTTTAATAGTTTATTGAAACGTGAATTGAAATCTTTGATAGGTTCTTTTGACTCAGCCCTAAGGTTTGACAGGTCACTAGTTAATGTTGTTGTAGACCTATCATCACAAAATTTAATGAGGAATTGTTCTTCGAAGATATCCCAACTAGTGATAGATCTAGATGGTAATGAAAAATACCATGATCCGACTGTTCCCTGAAGAGTATAAGGAAAAAGTCAAACAATAGCATCTTCGTTAGTAACTCCATTAAGATTTATGGATAGCATAAAGTTATTAATATGCTCTTCCGCTAGCATGCCTTCTTCAGGATTAAACTTAGGCAGCCATTTTTCAGGATGGGGTGGTAGCTGACTCAAAGGAGCAGGCATTAAGACTGCCCCTGGGTTGTTCCATGGATATTGGTCCATTGCTGATCAACTAACGGAGGGAAGTGCAAAAGATGATCCCTGAGGTTGAGAAGATGAGGATATTATGACTCCAGATGATTGAGAAGGAGATGTAGAAGTACCGATAGACTAGTGGACAATGATCTGAAGTGGTGGAGTGGATGGTTGACTTCACAGTGAAGAAGTTGAAATGGATGATGAGGGTGAAAGAGTCTCGCTATCGGACCCTTTAGGTGATTTCCTTACTCTCTTCCTAGTGGGTAGAGGTAACTCAGCTGGCTGAACACCAAATTTTTCACTCTTTAATATGCTCAAAGGATGAGCAGGTTTATATTGCAAAGTCACGCTGCCTTGGGATTTATCAGATCTTGGAGTAGATATAGAAAATCGTTGAAGTTTGTGAATCAAAGATTCAACTTCAGGAGGTTCAATAGTAGATTGTTCTGAAATGTTAGGGTTTGTAGTAGCGATTGTCGATCCTATGACTTCTGGGTCTAGATTTAAAGATTCTAAATGCAATGGAGAAGTCGGGGGAGATGGTGAGGGTGATTTACTCTCAAAATAGTGTTTAGACTTCGACTTACTTGCCATTCATAGTTCGAGGCCCTCCTTCTAGTGCCAAATAAGTTGAAGCCCCAAAAATTGGGTCTACAACAAGAGGGATACCCAACCAGTCTGGACCTTGGTTGGAAACTCCTTTTCTGTTTGGTATGGTGGGTACGACTAGGGATATGGGACCAGTTTCCCAATTTATGAGTGTGTGTGTGTAGAATTTAATATTTCTGATTTAACAGTTCCTAATTAAGATGCTCTAATTCTAACTTTAATCTAATGACATGCAATTGTATTCTAATAAACATAAATATCTAAGTCTATACTAACCTCGGATGTAATCTTTCTGCTATGCGATCTAAACTAATTTCAAATAACAATTGGTAATAAAGATCATTCAACTATTATAAGAAAAGAATTCAATATAGATAAACCACTTCACATAAAAGGTTAGTGAAACAGTTGTGAAAAACATATTGCACAGTAAGGTACTCATAAATTAAGCATAAATAAATAGCTATCACCGTACAAAAGTCCCAAATGATAACTCATGCATTCACACATTAATATATAAACAACTAAACTTGAATATCACTTTAACGCAAAATATAGAAACAGTTAAGAGATAGAAGTACCATTTATAACTAGTTCTACTCATGAGCTTCAAGTGATCATGATTTATCTCTTCTTAATCCAACAACCACTAAGAGTACAAAAGTACAACATTAGTAGCAGATATTAAATGCAAAAATCAATAAATCCTATTCCATTCATTCATCAAAACCTCCTCGGAGGGTGCGAAAGTGCATGTTCTGAGGACAAGTTTTTGATAAATTTCCAGACCCTTCTCTAAATGCATGAGAAGGGTTTAAATACTACTAACTACATCTAAAAATAACTTATTACAAAAATATAGGATACGATTTAAATGACCGTCCTTTCTCTAAGAAAAAATAAAGAAAAACTATTTCTAAAAATAACATCTAACTATTTCTGTATCTACTCCTTAAAATGGCAAGCATTCAGGATTTGCTTGAGAAGAGTCGGTTGGCCGACTTCAGCCTTTCATTTCCCTGTGAAAAAGGAATCAACAAGAGCTGGTGCCATTTTTTTCGACAGAATTGATGAGGCGTTTGAGAGTCATATACTGGCTGTGTAGCCAGTAAGAATCCCAATTCAACTTAGTTAATATTTTGATTAATTCTACCTTTTCTTGAGCCTTCTGTCTCTAGCCTACTTGTGAGTGTTGTACCTATACACATACTACATTGAGGATATTTTTGACCATTGCTGCTGAATTTTGGATTCAAGTTTTACCTTTTACCTTCAGTGTTTTTCTGACAAATTTCTGGGCTTAGAGGAGAATTAGCAATTAGAATCTTTCCATTTCAAGAAATTTTGCCTGGTAATGCAATATTAGCGCTAGGCGCTAATCTCACATCGGAAACTGCCTCTGTTTCTTGATCCGGACTTCCTTGGTGCAATTTTCGCCTCTTGCGTGTTTTCTTTAAGTGGATGTAAAGCTCAAATTTTGTGAAAATAGTAATTCTGTAAGTTCCTGACCCTTAGTCTTAAACTGTCTGTTTTCAATGTTAGCATTGTCCAGTACCCATTTAAGCATGTCTGTGTAGGGGAGAATTTTGGGCCTCGTCACTATCCGGTGTAAGAATGAACAGGCTAAATCTGCAACTAATGCCTTAGAAGAACCCTGTGAACCTGCAGTAGCCGTAAACTCCATTACCTTGGGATTCTCTTCCTCAAGCAGATTATACATGCCTTCCTAAGTGGTAATACTCGCGTCTCTATTGCATGTGGTGTTTGTGTACAAGGGCGCCATTTCTTTATCTTCAAACATCGGAGCCTTGCCTTTCTTCCCCATAGTATCTTGTATATTGCTTTGTATATCTCTTTGTTCTTCGTTCCTATAGTTTACAAGTGAGGTGAGAGTAATGATAAGGAACAGTGATGGGAAAGCCTTTAAATGTCGAAGACATGCAAAATTATACCACCTTACGTGAACTGGCTCTTTGATAAACACAAAACCATATTTTATTAACAACTGGCAACTAACTCATTAATTAGCATTAAAGCGCATAACCAGATCTCGTTTTATGGAAAAAAATTTCTCGAATAGTGAGCCGAAAGATTTTGCGATGGAGCGATTTTATGATTTGCTTTGAAATATCGCAGATCATTGTATCACATTATCGCAAGATCGCAATATCACAATATCGCTCTTGTATTCTTTCGTAAGATCGCTTTGCCGCTCTATCGCAATATCACAATATGCAATATCTCAATATCACAATATCGCATGGTCGCAATATCGCATAATCATAGTATATGCCCATTTCATCTTAATGTATTTCTTGCGAGGTGCGATTTTGCGATATGCGCCATCGCATATCGGCATTTTCTGCAATTTTCTAGTGTAAGTGCATTTTAAGGCATGCGATGCGATATTTCTTAAGGAGTTATTTTATCTTTCCTCATCATGAAACTAAGGATTTTTATATTTTTCAAATGTATTTTCCTAAGTTTATGATGGTGAGTTTTATTAAAAAGGAAATACAAGCACTAATTCATTTTTTAAATTTTTTGACTTAGGGTCCCCATTTATTTAGTATTAGTAATAACACTAAATAAGAAGGGGGGTTGTAGGTAGGCACAACACGTCCAAACCCCCAACCCTTCCCCATGGGCCCATTGGGATGTTGGTGAGCACGATCAGGCCAACCACACCCACTAAGGATGTAGTGGGTAAATCTGACTCATCTAAATTTTTAATTTTTAAAAAAATATCATTAAACCCTATTGAATTTTAAAACTTTCACACTGTTACACAAAAATATCGTCACCATGACTATTTGTAGTCAGTATGAGCCTATCATCACTTATACTATCCTCCTAAGCAAGTCTCAAACCTCAGCTCTTCATGTCAAGCTTTGAAAATGAGAGAAATACATTAAAAATCAATAAAGCTCTGGTTCCACACTTTCTCTCACTTTTACCTGCGGGCCCGCACCCTTTGTTCATGTTACCTATGTATCTGCACACTCTGTCTATAAAGGGGTGGGTGCATACCCTTGTAAAAGTAAAAAAGGCACAAGTTTATTCTAAAAAACTCACTTTGGGTTAATTCCAGATGATTTTAGAAGGAATTTTGACGTGCATTGTTTGCTCCAAGGTGGTTCATGCATCCCAAAAGAGAAGGAGCTAATCCCTTGATAGGAGGAGCTATCCCTTCGAACGAGGGCTTTATCCCTTTGAAGGAGGACCTAGTAACATCCCTCCATTGCACTATAAATTAAGGCATTGGATTAGTTGCTGAGGAGGTTAGAAGCTGAACATTTTTTAGGGTAAATGCTGGTGGAATTGGGACTTCCTAGTTAAGCTTGAGAGGAGAGATCACATACCTTTTGGCTTCATTGGGAAGTGAGTGAAACTTTTCAAAGTAGAGGAGACTTCTTGTCGGACCCTCGGAGGAGCTTGTACAACATCAAGGCACAGGTTGTAAAGTTCTTCTTTGATTTGAATTAATACAATCAGATTCATTTTTCTCAACAAATTGTCTTATGTGGTTTGTTTCATAATCTCCTTGATCATTATGATGGATATGCTTTCTGATATTGGCTTTTCAAGTGCTATTTAATTTGTTTGCTTGTTTGTGTTTCCAGACTTGCTACAAGGGAGCTCATTTGGAGTAAAGGAGCGAGGCTTCCACAAACTTGCATTGGATCCAAGGTAGCCTAAAACACTTGTTTGCCTTTGTTTTTAATTGCATATTTAGAGAAAGATAGTTTTTTATTGGTTTGCTTGTCAGTAGATATCTTTAGATACTAGGGAGGTCGATCTTTTCCGTAACCTCAACTCATTCCGTGTGAAAAAATGGCGACTCTACTGCGGACTTGATTGTTTTCCTTGTTTTTACTTTGACCTAAGAAACTGTGTTTTTGTTTCTGTTTTTGGCTTGTTGTGTGTGGAATTGGGTGGATTTAGTAGATCTAGGATTATTTTTGGCTTTCATAACTTTAGGAGAAGCCCGCACCCTATGCTTGTAACACAATGCGTACTTATGCACATGTTTGCTTTGCACACAGAGCATGCACGCACCTATGTGAACTATGGGCCTGCGGACCCTGCTAAAATTTTGAAAACTTAAGATTTGTTCTTTCAGTCAGTATAGTATTTGTTTAGATGTTGTTATCCTCTACCTAGACCTGGATTTGACTTGTTAAAAACTTTCCTTGGTTTAATTCCATTTGTGTTAGGGTTTTAGGTGAAATTCCTAGAAGTTTTGGTTGCCGGTCTTGATTTTCATTTTGGTCGTGTAGTAGCTCAGAGCTTAGAAGTTGTAGAAGCCTCAGATCACCTTGGTTTTTATTGGCCTTCTTATGAGTCTAATCATTTGAAAAATCTACCTTTGTTGAGGAATCCATCTTGTGTTTTCTCTTTGCAAAACTTCAAAAAATCTTGTGTTAAAAGTTTGGATTTCATTTTTACAAAAGAAAACAAAAATTTCTTGTTTTTTGACTAATTTGTGATTTTGGACAAGTTAGTCCTTGGTTTGCTTATCGCCAAGTAAAACATCCTTGAAAAAGACATCTTCTAAGCTTTTACTTCAAACAGTTTTTTATAGTTTGTTGATCTCAAGCTTTGGTTTATCCATAGTTTTGAGTGTGTTATAAAATAAAAAAAATCTCTTTCGAAAAAGTTTTTTTTTGTAGTATTTGAGCATTTGAAAGAAAAGGGAAATTTTTGTGAAAATAACTAGTTGTCTCGTTTTGAGTGCATTGGAACAAAAACTCTTCTTTTTAATTTGTTTGTTAAGAAAGATTTGTGTTTACAAGCATTTTCATTCTCAAACTCTTTCCTAGCTAGAAGTTCATTCAAGGGAAAATGTTGCTTAATCATCTTATGTGCATTTTTTAGTGATTTCAAGTCGAGTCTTCACACCACGAGTTTCATCTCCGCATCTCTTGACTTAATAAAAAACCGATAAAAATAATGCTTAAAGTAAAATCAGTCTAGTAATATTTTTATTTCTAGGGCTCTATTACACCAACATAGCTTAGGCTAGTGTCTTGGAGTAGGGAGTAATTAACTCTCCAAGACAGTAAAACGGACAAGTAGTTGTATCTTGCGGTAGGAGAGAAATCCAATTGTTGCATCTATGCTCTGGGAAAGCTCCTCTTAAAGGAGAAGCA
>APFE031351414.1:2431-15110 GCA_000404065.3 Pinus taeda | reverse complement strand
TTAAAATAAATAAATGGGTTAGATGTGAAAACCAGATTCTGGCACACTCTAACCTCGAATTCCTACTTGAAAACCAATTCGTTGGCGGGTAAGAATTCTTTTTCTTTCTCACTGTTTCATGTTTCAGCTGAATATTGACTTGAGGACAAGTCAAAATTTTTGTGGGGGAGAGGAGCATCAGTATTCTTATTTCTTATCTCTCCATTTTTTTTTTTTTTTTTTTTATCATTGTAAATTTTCCAAACAGTTTGTTCCACCATTCTAGACTTCAATGAATAAGCTGTCTTGTCATTGTTTTATATCAGAGGGACCTGGTTGTAAATATCATGCAGGGGGACCTGTTCTGTCCAAGAAGACCATGCTACTAGCACCAACAGTAATATCAACAGTAAGGGACCTGTTTAGACATACAAAAGGGACCTGTTAGGAGATTGATACTTCAAAAGAAAATCACTTCAATACAGCTTCAGCAAGTTTCTACAAAAGCAGGATCAAGACTTCATCAATCAAGCACCCAAGCTCAGCAGCACTTGCATGCACACAAAGAATTGCATGAACATCTTCAACACTGCAAAGGGACCTGTTATGAATAGCAAAGAAATCAAACAACAGTCAAAAGTTAGCTCTACTCAGCATGTGAATGCAACAGCAGTGAAACATTGTAATGTATTCCTTGTTTTTAACACTTAATTTCTTAGATTAATTTTTATGTTAATTCTAATAGCTATGAATGTTAGTAATTAATTCCAAAGGCACATTTTCCCATCCTCTTTTATTCCCCTAATTCTACCCTACCCCAACCTACTTCCTACTTTAAAATTCATTCACCCCTCACTCCAATATTCCCTAAGTATCCTACAACCATTTACCACCATATCCACTTCCTAAATCTACACCTCCCATTAGAAGAGTACCAACAGGACACGTGGCAATATTTTTGAAAAAATTAATAAAAAAAAAAAAATTAAAAAAAAGGGTAATTATACCAAGGCAAGCGACAGCAGGCCTATTCATTAAGTTGCATGGGCCGAATGATGATTCACCACCCGACGTACATACACCTCTCAACGCTCCTATCATAACATTTATGCAAGTGATACTATCATTATTCCACTGTTTTGAAATTGAATACATTCTGAATTGAGCTTCATTAACAAAGGAGAAAACAATAGTCATTTTACTCGTTCTCAGGATTATATACGTTGGTGTATAACTCCATTTGCATACGCTGGTGCATAAGCTTCCACAGCAAGGACCGAGGGCAGAGAACGCATCCGATTTTGAATCTCGTCGAGCTACATAACAAACCGACCCAGCATTACAATGAACATTAAAGGAACGACTATCTCAGGTAATAAACTCAGACTTCCTTGTCAAATTCGCAAGTTAGGAAGCTCGACTCTCTGCCAAGATGACAAATAGGGTCGAGCCAAATGTATTTGATAGCTCTCAGTACCACGAGGACTATATTTCGATTCTGAGGGAAATACAGTGGCTACCCTTTTTAGAAAAATTCCATGGAAGAAACGAAGAAGTTGCCAAGCAATTTGCCTTCACGTTTAATGGGGAGAAGGCCTTGATAGGCACTTTCTCATTCAAGGTCTCAGAGGACACCATTGCCCAAGCAACAGGGGTTAGCCCAGAGGGAGAAAAGTACTTCAAAGCCAAATAGTTCAAAGAAAAATCGTGGACCCAATTCCTGTCCAGGTCACGAGTCTCAGCGGTCAACTGGAAGAAGGGCATCCCAAGAAGTTGGCTAGTGCATCCTTGGGATGAAATGGTTTACATACTTCATTAGTTTGTGACCTGTGAGGGCAGCTACAACATTGTCTATTTGTATCACATCAAGTTGTTGCTTCACATAAAGAAACAATGTGTCATTAGTTTACCATATTTCTTATTGCAGAGCCTAACCAAGATGTCCAAAACCATTCATAAGCAGAAAGGAAACGAGGACAAAAGTTTATACCATTTTGGCTTAATCAAAGTTCTCATTGAAGATGAAATGCAAAGAAGAGGGAAAACATGGAAGGAGTTCTTAGTTGCCAACCAAATCAGGGATGAGGAAGACAAAGATAAATCACAAGAAAACTCAGGGTTTATAAAGACATTGATGAGGAGATTCTAGCATCATCCAGAGCTAACAAGATACCCCCACCTGTGAGCAGCATAAGGACCAGACAAATGAGAAAGGAAGATGTAAAAAGGGCAGAACAAGACAAAGTCTTTACCACTTACTCAAGAAGAATGAGAAGGGCATCGAAAGTTTAGTTACAAGAAGAATCTAATGCACCTATACAGATGTACATTCAGAGCAGTGATCATTCACCACCAGGGCCAGGAGCCGATGTAGATATTGAAAGAAATTCACCGCCAGGAGCTGATATAGAGGTTGAGAGTAATAATAACTAGGAAAGAGGGTCACCACCTCCCAGTAAGAAGCAGAAGAAATTAGAGAGACAAATCGAAAAACTAAAAGAGGAGCTCATGGAGGACAATATGTTAGAGAAATTTATTAAAAAGGAAAATGAAATGCTCCGTACACAGAGCAAAGAAATTCAAAAGAAAAATGAAAAGTTAAAAGAGCGGGTTAATGAGCTGGAGGCTGAGCAGACAAACATTTGCAAGTGGGCCACCAAGTGGTACAACCAAAAGAAGACCCTCAAGGAAAAGTACAGAAGACTGAAGCAAGAGCTCCATGACCAGAAAGATGCCCAGGTGAAGAAGAACGTAGACACATTACTCAAGGCAGCATAGGTATAGGCAGGGACAGATTTTAAAGGAAGCACTTCAGGGTTAGCATGAGGACATACTAAGTCATTAAGTCGGGGAGAGATGTTGGTACCATTCGATGACCCCTTTTTCCCTCCCAAAACATGACCATTTCCTACCTCTTTTCATCATTTATTCCTAAAATGCCTTGGAAATTGATTAATTAATAGTTTTATAGTTGTTGAATTGCATTTAAATTGATTTAGGGGTTTTGTGTTAATCAATTAGGATTTTTGGCCTAAATAATTACAGGAAGTCTCAACAACCTGTAAATGGCTTATCGTTTGACATGTGGCATGACAGCCAGGACAGAGCGAAAGGTATGGGCAAAAAGAGGAATGTCTAAGCATGGACAAGCACCTATCCCGCAGCAGAAACATCCCTCCTATATGCACGGTCAACACCCGGTCAACTATGGCATGTTGGCACAAAGGCAACAACAGCATACAGTTACAGTCAAATTGATTTTTAGTTGTTTCCTAGTTTTTATGAGCATAAGTTAGGATAGGAACATCTTTGCGTTTTTGTAAAAGCAGCAACAGCCGCCCATGGATAAACATCCATTTTTCAAAGGATGTGAATGTATGTAATTAAAAGGCCGAACCCGGTTATATGTTAGTTTACCTTGGGATACTTCAGACCTTACGTTTTATATACATTTCTTGTCGCCTCAGAATAGAGCTTTTGATTTAATATAAGATTGCATTACAATCTTTGTGCGTTGTTTAATACTGTGATCATGGAGTAACTATCTTGGTGTGCCAAGAACGCGGACGGGCCCTGCGTGCATGGTATACCAATATTTTAATTACGTTTACATTGTATTTACATTGTGATTTTAATTACATTTTACAGTCAAGCGTTTGAATGATATTTGATATCGATTTATATGCTCAGGGATTTGATTGATGCTTATGTTTGTGTTTATGAATGCGTTGTTAGATGTCTGTGTATGTGCTTGAACAAACCCTCATCTGGATTGTGAATCATATCCTGTAAAGGATTCGATCCAGGGTTGCTTTGTAAAGCACTGCTATGGATGATGCTTATGCTTTTTACTTTGCATGTTTATAATAAATATTCATGACTGTTGAGTGCCATTAAACAGGGGTTTCATGTTTGGTGTCTCTGTAAGGGACCGAAGCCTTTACATACAGTGATACACAGCATGTTATGGATTGCATTTTAGTTGTTAATGACATATGGTTTGATGCTTAGTTAAAGATTTGATTGATAGTTTAATATTAGATCTAGTCTCAGCACTGTACTTAGGAATAATAGGCCTAGAGTAGATCATTTATGTCTATATATTTTAGGCACACGCCTCTAAGTATACGCACCCTGGTTGATAATAAATTTAGCCCAATCTAGCACCCTAGATAGGACACTACAGGATGAAAAAAACAATCATGAAGTGTGCAAGGTGCATGAGATTGCATGCAGGATTGCCTTTACAATTTTGGGCAGATGTTGTAGATATTGTTGTTTATCTAATAAATAAAGGGCCTTCAAGTTCCTTGGATGGTGGTGTTCCAGAGGAAGCATGGACAGGTAAAAATGTAAACTACTTTTTTTTAAATCCTTTTGGTTGTGAGGCCTTTGTCCATATTAATAAAGAAAATAGAACAAAGATTGAGGCAAAATCAAAGAAATGTACCTTTATTGGATATGGTGTTAATGATTTTGGTTATCAATTATATGACTATGAAAATCACAAAATCATTAGGAGTAGAGATCTGATTTTCATTGAAAAGGTCTTGTATAAGAATCAGTTGCAGGAAAAGAAATAGGAAAAAGAAAACAAGGAATACACGGTTCTTGATGAGATCACTGAAAAAGTAAAGGTGCCTAAAAATAATAATAATTAACAACCACAACAACAAAAACTACCACAACAACAACTACCACAACAACAACTATCACAACAGCAACAGGCACCCCAAACACCTGGAAGTGGTGTTAGAAGATCTACTAGGATAAGTATACCCCCTGAATGATACTCTCCTTCATTATATTATTTATTGTTACTGATTCTGGTGAAACTGAATTTTATGAAGAAGCAATGCAGGTTGAAAGCAGGAAGAAGTGGGAGGTAGCCATGGAAGAAGAGATGGACTCCTCAATGCATAACCAGACTTGAAACTTAGTCAGGTTGCTTGCAGGAAAAACTACATTGAAGAATAAGATGGAGGAAAACAAAGGGGTTTGCATAGAAGAAAGGTATTGATTTTGATGAAATATTTTCTGCTGTTGTTAAAATGACTTCAATCAGAACTATTTTAAGTCTAGTAGCAGTTGAATATTTGCAGCTTGAGCAGTTAGATGTAAAGACAACCTTTCTCCATGGGGATTTGGAGGAAGAGATATATATGTAGTAGCCACAAGGATATGAGGTAAAAGGGAAGGAGAAACTAGTGTGCAGGTTGAAGAAGAGCTTGTATGGCTTAAAACAGGCTCCAAGGTAGTTGTATCTAAAATTTGACAAGTTTATATTTGAACAAGGTTATACTAGATGTCACTCTGATCATTGTGTTTATCTGAAAAAGAAAAATGATGGTAGCTATATTATATTTTTATTGTATGTAGATGACATGCTTGTTGCAGGGTCTAACATGCAGGAAATAAATGTGATCAAAATAAAATTGGCAAATTCATTTTCAATGAAGGATTTTGGAGTTGCAAAACAAATCCTTGGTATGAGAATAACTAGAGACAGGAAAAATCACAAATTAACATTGTCTCAAAATGAGTACATACAAAAGGTGTTGAAAAGATTTAATATGCACAATGCAAAACTAGGTAGTACACCTTTTGGTATCCATTTCAAACTTAGTAAGTAAATGTTCCCAAAGACCTAAGAAGACATGGATTATATGTCTAAAGTTCCATATGCATCAGTAGTTGGAAGCTTAATGTATGCAATGGTCTGCACAAGGCCTGATATTGCACATGCAGTGGGAGTTGCAAGTAGGTACATGAACAATCCAGGAAAAGAACATTGGATGGTAGTGAAATGGATTCTCAGATATTTGAAAGATACCACAAATCAAGCATTATGCTTTGGTGTTTCAAACATTTCTCTACAGGGATATGTTGATGCAGATATGCTAGGTGATATAGATAATAGGAGGAGCACTACAAGATATGTATTTACTGTAGGTGGAACAACTATCAGTTGGGTTTCAAAAATCCAAAGTGTTGTTGCACTTTCAACAACAGAAGAAGAGTATGTTGCTGCTATAAAGGCTAGTAAAGAAATGATTTGGTTACAAAGGTTTATGGGTGAATTGGGTAAGGAGCATGATATGGGCATGTTATACAATGATAGCCAAAGTGCCATTCATCTCGCAAAGAACTCAGCATTTCATTCCAGGACTAAACACATACAGCTCAAGTACCATTTCATATGATCATTGTTGTAAGATGGAGAGCTGAAGTTGGAAAATATACACACTAGCCAGAATCCTGCAGATATGCTACCAAAAGTTATAACCAGGGAGAAACTGAGAATATGTTCATTTTCAATTGGTCTTCAAGGATGACGATGAAGATGAGAAACAACCAGGTCCAAAGAGGAGTCATTGTCCATCAAATGAACTAGCGGTGGAGTTTCTACAATCATTCTCCAAGTGGGAGATTGTTGGGTGTGGAGCATGATTATTCAGAGGTCTTTGTTTCAACCGGATGTATACCCCAGGAAGTTTGTACACCCCTCCATGCAGGGGGGTGGGGTGCAGGGGGCACTTGTCCCCCCCCCCGTGGGGGTTTGGGGGGGTCGATCCCCCCCGACTGGGGAGGGGGTTTTGGGGGCAACACCCCCAAAGCTAAAAACAAATGTAAAATTTCCTTGTAAAAGTATAGTAATTTCTAGTCAATCTGGGCCGTTCATTAGGGGTTTTTTTCCCTAGAAGGTAACCCCTCTCTTTGTATGAGGGCATTGTATTGAGGCTATGTAATAGATGTGTATTCTCCGAGTGAGAAATAGAGAGGTTAGACTGTGAGAGAAAATAGAGGATATTACAACGAATCTGCTGTAGGTTGTGTCTCTTCATTTTGCTGGGTAATAGAAAGGAAGGACTAGCTGTTCGGGGTGGACATAGCCCAAACTGGGTGAACCACGTATATCTGTGTCTCTCTGGTTTTATGTGTTTTCTGTGTTTATATTTATGCAATATTCTATGTGTTCCATTGCTCTTTAATATATAATTTTCTAACACCTCAAAGACACTTCTTGGTGAAGGCCACTCCAGTATAGCCTTGATCTTCTCTAGATCCATCTTTAATCCTTCAACACAAACAACAAAACCCAAATACACCAAATCCTCCTTCATGAATGAACATTTCTTTAAGTTTAACAATAATTTCTCTTGTTGTAGCCTTTGTAAGACATAATTCAGATGTCTCACATGCTTCTCCTTAGATCTGCTATAAACTAACATATTGTCCAGATGTACTATTACAAACTTACCAATAAATTCTTTTAAAACTTCATTCATAAGTCTCATAAATGTTCTAGGTGCATTTGACAATCCAAAAGGCATTACCATCCACTCAAATAATCCTTCATTGGTTTTGAAAGTAGTTTTCCACTCATCTCCCTCTCTAATTCTGATTTGATGATAACCACTTTTTAAATATAACTTTGTAAAATATCTAGCTCCACTCAAACAATCCATCAAATCTTCAATCCTAGGTAAAGGAAGTCTGTACCTGATTGTTATCTTATTGATTGCTCTCGAATCAGTGCACATTCTCCAGTCTCCATCTTTCTTTGGGCTCAACATTGTGGGCACTGCACAAGGACTTAAGCTCTCTCTAACCAGTCCCTTGTCCAACAATTCCTGCACCTATTTTATGATCTCTTCATTCTCTATGGGAGTCATCCTGTAAGCTACTTTATTAGGTAGATTTGCTCCTGGAATCAAATCTATGTGATGACTAATTTTTCTAATGGGTGGTAACATCAGGGAAATCATCTACAATGATATCACAATATTTATCCATCATCTCTTGAATTTCAATTGGTAAATTGGAAACTTTTGTGGAAGTAATTATTACCTTGGGTTTGCAAACCAATGCATAACTTACCTCGTCTTCCTCCATTTTCTGTAAGTACTCCTTTCCACTTAGCAAAAGGGTTTTTGAATTAGGTTGCTTTGATGTATCCTCTTCCTCTAGTGGCAACAATGTATGATTGACACAATCTTTGCTAAATTTGTATGTATTCTTCTTTCCATCGTGCATAGCTTCCCTGTCATACTGCCATGGTCTACCCAACAATATATGACACACATCCATAGGCATCACATCACACGTGATTTTGTCTCTGTATTTTCCCAACTACAACTCGACTTCACACTATTCATTTACTATCAACTGATGTCCCTTTTGAAGCCATGACACCTTATAAGGTATTGGATGTTTCCTCATTTTCAACTTCAACTTCTCCACCACTTCTGTGGAGACCAAGTTTTCTGTACTACCACCATCTATTATCATCTGACAACATTTCCCTTGAACTTTACACACAGTCTTGAACAAGGTTTTCCTTTGTGCTAGTTCAACAACTTCCTTCGCTGGTTTCAACAAAACTTTGTTGACTACCAAATATTCCCCTTTCTCTGGTACATTCTCTTCATCAATTAACTTTGTTTCTTCCTCTTTAGTTTTTGCAACAATTTCATTCCTCTGATTGGTTCCCACATTTTCTGACTCTCATAGGTCTCTGTCTTAGTTTGTTACATTTGTAACATCTTACTTCTCTTCCTCTACCTTTGCCTCCTCTTCCTCTAGAAAAACTCCCTCTTCCACTTGTATCACCTCTTGTGGGTGCATGCTGACTTGAGCTACTACTAGCTCCATCTCTAGGTGTTTTAGATCTTCCTCTACCACCTAGTCTTCCCCTTCCTCGTAAAGTACCTCTATTTATGGCAGATCGCTTCCTCAAGAGTTTTTCTTCAGTACCATTTGATAAGCATATTCTATTGGTTTAGGAGACAATACACTTATCTCATCTTGAATGTCCATTCTAAGACCGTTCACATATTTGGCAACCTTCTTATCTATACCTTGAATCTGTCCTGCTCTTATTCTTACTTTATAGAATTCCTCTATGTATTATTTTATTGTCATAGACCTCTATCTAAGATTCTACATCAGTATAAATAATGTTTGCTGATAATCACTTGGAAAAAAATTTCCTCTCAGTTTTTCCACCATCCTGTTCCAATTCTTAATTGGTTGTTTGCCAAGTCTTCTCCTTTCTGCCTATACTCCATCCCACCAAAGTGTTGTATGTCCTTTAAGTTTCGTGACAACAAACTTACCTTTTTCCCTTCATCTTTTTCTTCATAATCGAAGAATTTCTCCATATCATGATCCAATCAATCAATTTGTCAGGGCTTAAGCTTCCTGTGTAGATTGCGACTTCTAGTCTACGCTTGGATGTTGATCTCAATATAGACTTAAAAAATCTCATTTCAAGAGTTACCTCTATAGATTCTTCCTCTTCTGCAGCTCCAGCTTCAGGTTCACTGACATCTCCAACATCCGCATCTCTTCCCATTTCCACTGCTTCCAATTTGGCTTGCATCTGTTGCATAGCTTCTAACACTTTAGCATTTGCAACTGGTCATCCTCTTCTTTGACCACCACCTCTTCCTCCAACTCTGAAAGTCATGTTGGATTTATTCTTCTGCTCCTTGAGATCTTGCTCAATGTCAATAATATGCTTTGATACCACAAATGGTGGCCGGGGTGCAAGCATTAATGAAAAATGCTCAAATCCTAATATTATCTCCTCTAATTCAGGCAAAATTACCTCTTCCTTATTAATGAGGGTCTTAGTCATCTACCTCTAGATCTATCTGTTCTTTGTTAATGGAACTGTTTCCCTTTATAAAGCCATATAACCAGAGTTTCTTTTTAAACGGTGGACGAATGCATTTTATATGAGAAATATGATATTATCGCAATCGTACATCACAACATACAAAGGACTGCTCCCTTTTTGTTGAGTTGTTCTGACCCGATAACTCAACGATTCCCGTTATCGCAATATCGCAATCGGGATCCACCCAAGTCCGTTTCTTCGTCACTTCTTAGCAAGCAATCTGATATCACAGGAATTACAAAGGAGCGAGGTGATATAACTACATGATCCAATGGCTACAATCACTCAACGATCTGACGGTTGCAATTAAATCGCTCATCAGTCCATCGCAATATCGCAAGTCACGAGACTTCGCATCTCGAAGCAATACCACTTGAAAGCTCCGATGTGATCCAATTTGTGGACCCGATAAAGTTATAAGTCCGCCTATATAATATTTCGGGTCTGGCTCTCTGGTTTAACACTGATATACAATGGATTTTATTTAATTCGCACTTACAAAACTTCTATTTAAGGCATGCTTTAAAAAGAACACTAGGGCCGAGCTGTTGTTAAATTATAACTTAAGAATCAATGCGAACACACAGATCTGATAAAGCTCTGGAATTATAAAGGCAACTAAAAGTTTAATCATGCATAGGAAGATTTCGGAGGTTGCAAAATACCTATGGGATTGAACAATTTCAATAAAAATAGGCAGAGATATATGACTTCCGCCTTAATCCAATCAGTCCAAATCCTGTTTACATCCTTCGAAACTTACATAAATACAACTCCACTCTAACTATAAGATCCTTAAACAATGGATCAAATCTGCCTATTTTAGACTAAAATAAATCTGAGAAATATTCTCCTCCAAGCTCTCAACTAAATCAAACTACTCTAATTAATTACAGAATCATTCAAATGGTAATTTCTAGCTCACAATCGTATCTAGAAAGTTGGTAACTGATGGCTAAAGGATCTCACTCCTTTTCTTGTAATTTTTTTTTGTATTTTTGGAATACGTTTGAAGCTTTTTTCCTCCAAGCCTCATGCTCCTACATCAATTACCCTCATGACTGTAGAAATTTCACATGTAGAAAAAACCGATATATGCAATGTCCTAAAACATAATACTTGTTCTACTTCTACAAAACATTAAGCGGAAGCATAATCGAATTCATGAGCAACATCAAGTAGAAACATGAATAACCAATCAAGAGAAATAATCACACATAACACAAGATATATCCAGGGGAAAGAACCAACATAAAACCCCAACCATGTATTATAAATTAAGTGGAAATCCTCTTCACAATACAAAAAGAATCAGCTTAATAGCTATCCTGCTCTCTCCGTACACTGATGATCTTCAATCAGAAGATGAAAATCATGGACTACCTAGGCCTCAATATATAGGCCACAAGTCCTCCAATCTCCTATAATAGATCCTTCTCCATGCAAGGACTACTTACTAGAAATATCCAAGCATCTGATAGTACACTATCCCACATCTGATCTCAACTGGGTCTCTGACAGAACTGACATGCAACAGTTATCCATGAGTGAATTCTCAGCTATCTAAAATAATAGTTGTCACATGCATGCAAGCATTAACAAGCTATATTTTATTATTTTAATAACTTGTTAAAATAATCTAACTGGACTTGACTATTTAGAACTAAGTCAACTGATTCTCTCATTATATAACTAAACCTTATCTCCTTTAATCAAGGGATAAATTCCTAAATCAAGGGAGAAAATAGTTGCATGATCTCACAAAGACTTCAAGTTTAATTTTTCATAATTAATTAACTTATGGAGATTTATTAATTAATATTTTAAACTGTTGTTAAGAACAAAATTAATTTTTCTTCCTATAGATAGACTAGGGACTGGTATAAATAGGAAGGGACCCAAAAATGCTATTTTTATAACTTTCTATTTTTAGTAGTTTCACCTCTCACCCAATGTGGCCAATGACCTCATTGGCCAAACTACTATTTTTAGACATGCTATTTTTAGAAGGTCTATTTTTAGCACATTCTAAATTTAACATTTCTTGTTGCACATTTTTCAACAATGACTCTTGGACTTCTAGTGTGTCCTTTGGAATTTTAAACAACTCTTTAACTTCTAAATTACTTTTGGACTTCTATATAATATTTGTCCATATATGACTATGTGACTCTTCATGTTCCACATATGACTCTTGGACTTTCCTACATTACATTTTGTTCTTTCTTAAGAATACATTGTTACCTTCCACATTATGATGTGGCATGTCACATGGACACATATAGATCATTAAGATGACACTTATACAAATTACAACTTGACAATGATGACATGGACTTCTTGATGAGGTGGAAATGGAAAGCTGTCTTCCTTGCTGCTTCATCTTGAATTCTTGGTGGTAGATCTGATCTATGCTTCATATTCATGAAAGATCTTACTTGTTTCTCATCACCCTCCAAAGGGGCTTTGATCAATATTAGAATCCTCTGAGTCATCATGTAATGTTTTCTTTCTGTCTCAGTCCATGATCTGCATCCTGTCTCCATGATAGCTTTCTTTTATTCTTCTTCTCCGCGGGTGTTTCTTTATGATTTCTCCTTGTTGTATGCTCTTGATCATCACCTTTTCATGCTAGGAAGGTATTCCTACCAATGAAAATCATTCATGATGAGGAAAAAGCAGTCTAAAAAATCTATTCTATCACTACCTAGTTCATGGAATGATCTGCTCATAATAGGCATATGATGTAGAAATTTTCAATAATATGACACTTATTCACAGAGATTATCCTGATTATACACTATTTGCGGAATCATGCATAATACATAACCTCCTTTACATTGATCATCAATTTACGGAATTAAGAAACAATCGCATGCGCACATTGAAGCATCAATCACACATATCAACACAATATATCACGAGGAAAGCATGCAGCTGAAAACCCCCAACGATCTGTATATTATATTGATTGAGAACATGTAACAATACATAGTACAATACTCCTCGCAAGTA
>APFE031351408.1:6991-27170 GCA_000404065.3 Pinus taeda | reverse complement strand
AAGCGCGCTTGGGCCAGAGGTGTTCTGGGATGGGTGACCTCCTGGGAAGTCCCGGTTACCGGGTGCAAGCCCCAGAAGTGATGATTGATGCTATGTGATTCGTTCTCCACATTTCACTAGTTTCAATCCCACTTCTTAACCCCTGTGAGCATCACCCGATGCAATGAGTGCTAAGTGAACTATTCAAAAATCATGAGAAATTAGTCAGTTACGACTACCTCTCATGGAAATGGTCATACGTTTGAATGAATTACTTAACGCAGTTGAATCCCAAAAATGATATCCAATATAATGCACTACGTAATCCCCCATACTTAAAAAGAGTTAGCTGTAAGTTATTAATAGAATATGGGTGCATGCTCTTCAAAGAACATTTCACGTAAGGTGGTATATTTGGTATGTCTGCGGCATTTAAAAATTTCCCATCACCCTTCCTTGTCATTCAATTTCATCTCACTTGTGAATTGCAGGCACATAGAGCAGAGGACTATAAAAAACAATACGCAGGCTGAAATGGGAAAGAAAAGCAAAGCCCCGAGCTCTGAAGAAGAGAAAATGGCACCTCTGTATACAGACACGACTTTCAACAGAGACATGGAAATAGCTACGTGGGAAGGCATGTATAACATACTCGAAGAGGAGAATCCCAGAGTAATGGAGGTTACAACTGTCGCAGGCTCACAAAGCTCTTCTGAAGCATCCCTCGCAGAGCTAGATTGCTCATTTTTACATCGGATAGGAGCAAGGCCAAGAATCCTCCCATACATGGACATGGTCAAATGGATATTAGATACCGCAGAAATAAAAAATAGATACCA
The DNA here is from genome assembly GCA_000404065.3 of Pinus taeda. Taxonomy (NCBI): domain Eukaryota; kingdom Viridiplantae; phylum Streptophyta; class Pinopsida; order Pinales; family Pinaceae; genus Pinus; species Pinus taeda. The sequence goes on along the minus strand of APFE031351408.1, from coordinate 26,352 downwards.
GAGCCACAGGTAATCTACAATAGACAATTTACAAAGAAATTTGTAAAAGAAAATCCGGACCTGGCAGAAACTACCAAAGATTGGTCTAGGAGAGATGAGCCACTAAAGAAAGACAAACACGGTATGTGCAGTACTGGTTCCCTTACCTCTCCATACTGCTTTGTTGCTACCATGCTCTGTAGAATATTTGGAATGCCAGATATTAACAAATTCTCATGCGAGTGGCTTCCATTATTGGATGCTGCCACAAATGCTACCATTGTAGATTGGGCCGAAATTTTGTCTGATAACCTGGCCACAACCATTGGCAATTACCGGTCCAAAAGAGCTACGGTTCAGAGGATCTATCCTCCTTTTTACCTTTCTGCATATGTAATGGATGCAATATGTTATGTTTCTAAGTTTCCTATTATGGGTTGGAAGTAGACGACACAAGACCCTCTACCCATTCATGTCTATCACAATGAGTTATGGGACTCTCAGTTCGTTCCATACTTCTACCAAATTTGTCATGGAGTTATGTTACCCTTGTATAGAATTTTGTATGATAAGGACCCTCCGAGATGCTCACCTGAAGCAGAAGTAGACATCCTCACTGTCGCAAGATGCTTCGGGGAAGAAATGTTTACTTATGTCAGGGTTTTTGGAAGTTCTGCACCCTCTCATGTCCTGCCTTTATATATCCCTGATAAACTCTTAGCCTGAGAGATCACCTACCAAACCTGTGGGGAAGGAGGCCTAACTAAAGAATTAAAATACAAAAAGAAGGGTATGCGGCCACAGTTTCCTATAGCCTGTGGGGCCTTCTCGCTATTCGATGTAGGTGACGCCTTTGCAGAAGTAAAGAATATCACGTGCTTACAACTATTCAAATTCACAACAAGGCCATTTGACCCTTATGAGGTCGCCCACAATTTTACAACAATAGTCAAGATAAATGTGTTCTCGAGAGAAAAAGATTTATTTGATGAATTATTTCAGAAAAAAAAAAAACACATTGGAAGAAATTTTGCACACAGCCCAACTGCAGCTACCCCCAGAAGAATTTCAAAGGTTCAAAACATACAAGGAAAGAAGGCTGGCCAGTATTCCTTTAGAAAAGCTATGCCTAAAACCCTCAAGAGAACCAACTCCAAGCGTTAGCCTCAGTGGAAGTTCAAGTACCAATGGATCTAAGTCCAAATCCAAAAAAGAAGTGTATGAACACTCTAAAAGATCTGGAAATGAACTAGATAAGAACGAAGGGTCAGTGAACGATACTGCTCAGTCAAAAGAACTTCTACGTCAGTAGGTTATTGCCTTCCCGCAAAGAAATCCTCCCCCTCTTGTCATCCAAGCACCACCAGTCACAGCTGAATTAGACAAAGAATTGGAAATGTTCAACGACTTGATCAATATTGAAGGAAAAAACATGAAGCCAAATGTCAGCGATGTACAGATAATAAAAGAAGTAGTCACAGGAACAGTAAGCGAAGTCTCGGATATGGAGCATATTCCTATTTCTCCATCCTCTGAGGTTGAACTAAAAGTAGAAGAAATCCCTCCCCTAGATGTATTTTATAGCCCACAGCATAAAGCAGTAGTAAGAAAATAGAGAAAGAAAAGGAAATTGTAAAGCACACCCTCTCAAAACACGGAACAATTGGACGTCTTGTGGAAAGATCTCACAAGAAATCCTACGGAAAATCTCACCAAACTATCTCAGATCGCAGGAGCATACACCTCCGCTACTATTGACAAAGCATCTGAGGTACAACAACTGCTAAAAGAAAGGGAAGAGCAGATACAAGCACTGCAACAACAATTGCAACAAGCCCATGCCAATAATGAAGCACATAAACGGCTTGAAAAGTTGCAACAAGACTTCTAGCAGATGCAGATAAGCTATCAGAAAAGTTTGGATGAGAAAGGAAAACAGTTACAGGATTTGAGAGAGATGCACAAGGATGACACTAAGCTCAAAGAATTCATCGCGGAGTCCATTTCCCTGAACGAGCAATTACTACAGCAGCAAGAAGCATTGGGCCAAAAGATATCACAGTGGAGTCATTATTGTGAAATCAGTGATAAAACCACTAATCAAGTGGTAGACTTACGGAGTGACTATGATCTGATTGATAAAAGAGTGACTGAATATTTGGCGTGGCAAGAGATGGACGAGGGTAAAAGAGCAGGTGCACCAAGAATAAATGAAAATCACAAGGAAATGCTCTTTAACAAATGGGACGAGCAAATCAGAGGAGTAGAACAGGCAGCAGAAGGAGCAGCCACGACGACCAGCAGACTTACTGATTGTGTAAATGAAAATTTACACAAGGAAAATTTGATCGCAGAGACCACTCTAGGGTACTTACCAAATGCTCAACAGCTAGAAGCAAATTGGAAATAAAGAGCTCAAGAAAAGGCCAAAGTAATCCAAAGGCTAAGTAAGTTAAACTGGGATTGTTACTGGACATACTTGGTGAAGCCACATAGCCAATGGATGACTGTTAAGTGCATTATAAATGCAACCGAAAAAATGGTGCCAACTCTCATAGATTCTGTTTTCTCAGCCTAGTTAAAAGCGGAAGTCAGCCACCCAACTCTCCTTAAACAGATGTTGCATACATGTGATTTTAGAGATCAAATACAGAAATAGTTTAATTTTAGTTTTAATTTCATTTTATTTTCCTGAAAAGAGGAAGGTCATTTAAACCGCATCCTTTATTTTTGTAATAATTTACCTTTAGAATTAGTCAGTAGTATTTAAACCCTTCTCATGCATTTAGAGAAGGGTCCAGGAATTTATCAAAAACTTGTCCTCAGAGCATGCACTTTTGCACCCTGAGAGGAGGTTTTGGTGAATGAATGGAACAAGGTTTATTTGATATTTGCATTTGATATCTGCTACTGATGTTGCACTTCTGTACTCTTAGTGCATATTAAATCAAGGAGAGATAAATCAATTGTCGCTTGAAGCTCATGAGTAGGACTAGTTATAAAGGGTACTTTTATCTCTTAACCATTTCTGCTTATGTGTTAAAGTGATATTCAGTTTTCAGTTGTTTATATATTACAACATGGATGTCTAAGTTATCATTTGGCACTTTTGTACGGTGATAAATATTTGTTTATGTTTAGTGTATGAATAGCTTATTTATGCGATAAGTTTTCACAACTGTTTCGTATAACTTCTTATACGAAGTAGTTCATCTTTATCGAATTCTTTTCTTATGATAGCTGAATGATCTTTATTACCAGTTATTGTTTGAAATCTTTTTAGATCGCATAGAAGAAAGATCACACCCCAGGTTAGCATAAATTTTGATGTTTTTCTGTTTATTATAATACAATAGCATAGCATTAGATTATAATTAAAATAGAAGTATTCCATTTAGAACAGAAACACCCATCTTTCTCACACACACACACACTGAATTGGGAAACTGGTCCCATATCCCCAGTCGGACCCGCTATACCAAACGGATAAGGAGTTGCCAACCAAGGTCCAGACCGGGCGGGTATCCCCCTTCTTGTCGACCCGATTTTCGGAGCCTTCAACATACTTGGCGCTAGAAGGAGGGCCTGAAACATGTTGTCTGTTGGAATTTGTTTTCAATTTTAACATTTGAATTAGGATGTCCTCTCTTAAACTTTCAATTTGGAGTTGCATCCATGTTCGTGCATCTTCCAACACTCCAGTCGAAGTGGTAAGGCTATTGTCTCAGGTAAAATTCGATGGTAAGAGAAATTCTTCTGCTTTTAATCATGCCTTTCAATTTATTCAAGGAGTTTCAAATTCTAATTTTCAAGGAATTGATGAAGGCATTTTATGTAGAATTTTTACTCTCACATTTGTAGCAAAAGCTAGAAAATGGTGTAGAACCCTTCCGGTTGCCTCAATTCACAGCTGGGATCAATTTGTCACGGTTTTCATTTGTAAATTCGACTGCTATGATTATGATCAGTTATATGATGAAATTGAATATCTACGAAAAGAAGATGAGTCTGTTAGAGATTTTAATATTCGATTTCATTTGAATTGTTTAAAATTTAATATTGAGAATGATCCCATAAGTGAAGAATCATTAGAATGTGTTGATCATAATTATTCGCCGCCTCCTATTCCTGACTCATATGAAATTAGTCCAAGATTTGTTCAATTCCCTTCCGACATAAATGAGAAATCCAATTTGGATGTGCAAATAAATCATGATGAAGAAGTTTCACAAAGCTTAGAAGATATTTCGGATCGAATACTAGAGGCAAAAGCGGCAATTTTGGAAGAAAGGTCACCTTGGAATCTGAAAGCAACTTTGAGGCAAATTCAGAAAATATGATCGCAACTCAACAAATGCAAAGGTCAGAAAAGCAAAGTAATTTTCCTTCAAAAAACATGAGCATATCAAGGTATGATCTAAAACCTGAAATCTATGAGGAACATAATGCACAAGAGTTTTCAAAAACAATTTTTTCTTGCATTACTTCAGAATCACATTTTTCTCTTTATCCTGATATTTTTAATGATGATATTTTTTCCCCTCTCAATATTAATGATATTACATAAAGTACAGAGGCCGGTCTTAATGAATCACCAGTAAGTGGTTTTCAAGATAAAGAAACAATTGGAAAAAATTCTTTTACCATTAACAGACATGAAATCCTTATTCCTCGTGGTTTGAATATACTGGATGAAACTGAAGAGAAACCTAGGGAATATTTTGAAGTCATTTATGATGATTACTTTGACATTGAAGATGTTTATTTATCTCGAGAGAATCAACAGGAACTTCAAATAATATCTGAGAATGAGAGGTATTTTAAATCAAAAACTATTTCAATCGATCCTCATTCTAAAACAACAAATCACCTACATGACTTCATTACCCAAGAAAATATTCCAGTCTATGATTCATATCATGACCAAGCTTTCATGCCTATTCATAATCATGACCCTCTTTCTAAATCACAAGATGAGGGTCGAGATCACTCAAACCCTATAATCATAGCCAATCCTTGTGAAAGAGAAATCATTACAGAGCAATCCCGACTGTGTTGTAAATCTAGTTGTAGAGATAATGATTTTATTTTATTTTTTCCTTCTTACCTATTTTGTACAAAAACAAATTTGTTTTCAGGTTTTAATTTCCAGACTTTTGATCCATTACACTGGCATACTGAAAACCATACTATCAGACATTCAACAGACATATGGCCCTGTTGGGAAACTGAATTTTTTCAAGAGCATGAGAAGCTATTTCTATTTCATATTCTGTCAATGATTGATCAAAAGCTTCCATCCTATCAAAAACAATATCAACAAAAGGATGTATTAATTAACTATTTTTCATTTCATTTGAGAGATTTCCATTCATCCTTCATTAATGCACTTAAAGAAATATGTTTAGAAGCGTTTCTTTCACAAGGAATTATCAAAAGTTTGACTTTTGCACATACCACTAACAACAACTTCTAGGCCTTTGAATCAAAAAAATCATATCTTCAATCTGGCATGTCATCTCTTCCATTGAACATTTATCAGTCCTTAATAGAAATCCATTCATATTTCTATGATCCAATAGGTATTCAATTGGAAAGAAAATTCCATAAGAGGGAAATTCTAAATAAAATTCTAACAATAGTTGTACATTCTTGTTCCACATTCAATTTTCTAAGATCAGTAAGAATTTTGTTTCTAGTACTAATATTTGAACTGTATATATATGCAGGAACGAAAATGAGAGAATGGTTACACTGGAAATATGATTACACCTAGTCAATTTCATGTATATTGTTAGAATAGGAGTAGAATTAGTTTAGTTAGTCTGTAGTTCAAAAATTAATGAAGTGATTAGCCCTTTTCATATGTTATAAATATCCAAGGACAAAATTACTTGTCATTAGAAAATTTGAGATCGTCCTCAAAAAACAATTCTCACATAATAAAACCAGTTGTGAATGGTTACATTAGGCATTTATGAAAAAGACAACAACTCTCTTTTTAGATTTTGATTTTTCGCTTGTATAAATAGCAAATCTTTTAGAAAATTGATCTTTATTATTGAAAGATACAGTTAAAGACTCTAACTTAGATATGATACTAGTTTCAACTTCATAAAAGTTTGATGAAATAACCTTTAGTGGAGAAATTGTTTTATATCAGTGCAATGAAAGGTATCAATAACAAAATAAAGATTCTCTGTAGAACAGCTACTTTCAAAAACTCTATCATTGTCATCCAGAGCTATCTAAAGAAAACAATGACTTGCTCCCTGCTAAGGAAATCACAACTTTCAGAGGAAAATCCAAGGATACACTTAATCTTGAAGAATGAGAGGTCTCATCACGAGACGACTTATCATAATCACAGAGATTATAACTTGCTGACTTTGCCAAATATTGCATACCACAACAGGGAAATGACTCAAGATTATTACAATCAAGAGGCAAGGGGTCTCATCACGAGCCAACTTGTTCAGCAAAGTTATAAATTGAGTGAAGGACTGTGTCATAAATTGGCTATCAAACCAAGACATTGTTCTTTAAGAATAAAAAAGTAAATCAAAGCAATAAGTATGGATGTGGATTCTTCTTTGATAATTGTAGGTTTCTTTAAGTAGGATACAGGATCATTGCTGGGTAACAGGTAACCCTGTCGAGGCTATGAACGCCTGCTGGCAGTAGAGGCTCTACCTACGACAAATGAGCATATTTTAAAACTGGTTTATAGAGAAGACTTTGTTTTCTCTTTATAGACCAAGTAATGACTGACGTAAACACAAGGACTAACTTGAGGCAACAAATAATCAAAGTTGAAAATAGCCGAAACGAAATGTCATTGACAGGTTAAAGCATAATGTACTTTATCTTTCCATCATAAAGTTTAACTTTATGAGAAATTTTCTGTTTTGGAAGTTTAGAAAATTCAACTCAAACACAGAGATAAATGGTTCTTCCGAGTGAATCGCAAATTGTTGTGGCCACCAACAACCCCCTCCTTATTTAGTATTATTTTTAATACTAAACAAGGGTGGACCCTTAGTTATTAAAACCAAAGAAGTTAAAGCAGCATTTACATTTCTTTTTTGCAAATAAAGTTACCATCATAAGCTTAGGAAGCCCCCCTGGAAACTTTTAGAATCTAAGTTTATGATAAGGTAAAAATTATCTTATGAAGGGAAATCACATCGCAAGAAAATAGTGGGATGCCACCTCACAAACATGATCCCAATATTCATGAGATAATGATAATGACCAAATATCGCATCACATTCAGCATAACTTACTTAAAACACTTCAAAAAATCTTTTAATGTGCGATGCCGCCGATCACAAGATCGCATCTTGCAAGGAATACGTTAACAAAAATTTTTCATACATAATATTCCTGCGATCTGCGATATTGTGATATTGCGACATTGCGATTCTGCGATATTGTGATATTGCAACACTGCGATTCTGTGATTTTGCGATATTGCGATCTTGCGACATTGCGATTCTGCGATATTACGATATTGCAACATTGCGATTTTGTGATTTCGCGATCTATGATTTTGCGATGTTGCAGTAGAAAATCGCAAAATCGCTCCATCGCAAATCTTTTGGGCTTATTATTGAAGAAAAATAGTTTCCATAAGCTGATACATGGTTATGCGCTTTAAATGCTAATAAAAGAGTTAGCTATCAGTTATTAATAGAATATGGGTGCATGCTCTTCAAAGAAGGTTTTATGTAAGGTGGTATATTTGGTATGTCTTTTGCATTTAAAACTTTCCCATCACCCTCCCTTGTCATTCAATTTCACCTCACTTGTGAATTGCAGGCACAGAGAGCAGAGGACTATACAAAACAATACGCAGGCTGAAATGGGAAAGAAAAGCAAAGCCCTGAGCTTCGAAGAAGAGAAAATGGCACCTTCGTATACAGACATGGCTTGCAACAGAGACGTGGGAATAGCTACGTGGGAAGGCATGTATAACATACTCGAAGAGGAGAATCCCAGAGTAATGGAGGTTACAGTTGTCGCAGGCTCACAAAGCTCTTCTGAAGCATCCCTCGCAGAGCTAGCTTGCTCATTTTTACATCAGATAGGAGCAAGGCCAAGAATACTCCCATACACGGACATGGTCAAATGGATATTAGATACCGTGGAAATAAAAAATAGACAGTTCAAAGTTCATGGTCAAGGACTCATTGGTTCATTCGCTACACAGGATTTAAAGCTTATGTATCGTCTATCAGAGCCACAGGAAATCTACAATAGAAAGTTTACAGAGAAATTTGTAAAAGAAAATCCGGACCTGGCAGAAACTAGCAAAGATTGGTCTAGGAGAGATGAGCCGCTGAAGAAAGACAAACACGGTATGTACAGTACTGGTTCCCTTACCTCTCCATACTGCTTTGCTACTGCCATGCTCTGTAGAAAATTTGGAATGCCAGATATTAACAAATTCTCATGCGAGTGGCTTCCATTATTGGATGCTGCCATAAATGCCACCATTGTAGATTGGGCCAAAATTTTGTCTTATAACCTGACCACAGCCATTGGTAGTTACCGGTCCAAAAGAGCTATGGCTGAGAGGATCTATCCTCCTTTTTACCTTTCTGCATATATAATGGATGCAATATGTTATGTTTCTAAGTTTCCTGTTATGGGTTGGAAGTGGACGACACAAGACCCTCTACCCATTCATGTCTATCACAAAGAGTTATGGGACTCTTAGTTCATTCCATACTTCTACCAAATTTGTCATGGAGTTATGTTTCCCTTGTATAGAATTTTGCATGATAAAGACCCTTCGAGATGCTCGCCTGAAGCAGAAGTAGACATCCTAACTGTCACAAGATGGTTCAGGGAAGAAATGTTTACTTATGTGAGGGTTTTTGGAAGTTCTGCAACCCCTCATGTCCTGCCTTTATATATCCCTGATAAACTTTTAGCTCGAGAGATTGCCTACCAAACTTGTGGGGAATGAGGCCTAACTAAAGAATTAAAAGACAAAAAGAAGGCTATATGGCCACAATTTCCTATAGCCTATGGGGCCTTCTCGCTATTCGATGTAGGTGACACCTTTGCAGAAGTAAAGAATATCACGTGCTTATAGCTATTCAAATTCACAGCAAGGCCATTTTACCCTTATGAGGTTGCCCAAAATTTTACAACAGCAGTCAAAATAAAGGTGTTCTCCGGAGAAAAAGATTTATTTAATGATTTATTTCAGCAAAAAAACACATTGGAAGAAATTCTGCACACAGCCCAACTGCAGCTACCCCCAGAAGAATTTCAAAGGTTCAAAACATACAAGGAAAGAAGGCTGGCCCGTATTCCTTTAGAAAAGATATGCCTAAAACCCTCAAGAGAACCAACTCCAAGTGTTAGCCTCAGTGGATGTTCAAGTACCAACAGATCTAAGTCCAAATCCAAAAAAGAAGTGTCTGAACGCTCTAAAAGATCTGGAAATGAACTAGATAAGAACGAAGGGTCAGTGAATGATACTGCCCAGTCAAAAGAACTTCTACATTAGTAGGTTATTGCCTCCCCGCAAAGAAATCCTCCCCCTCTTGTCATCCAAGCACCACCAGTCACAGCTGAATTAGACAAAGAATGGGAAACCTTCAACGACTTGATCAATCTTGAAGGACAAACCATGAAGACAAATGTCAGCGATGTACAGATAATAAAAGAAGTAGTCACAGGAACAGTAAGCGAAGTCTCGGATATGGAGCATATTCCTATTTCTCCATCCTTTGAGCTTGTACTAAAAGTAGAAGAAATCCATCCCCTAGATGTATTTTATAGCCCACAGCATAAAGCAGTAGTAAGAAAACAGAGAAAGAAAAGGAAATTGGAAAGCACGCTCTCTCAAAACACGGAACAATTGGACGTCTTGTGGAAAGATCCCACAAGGAATCCCACTAAAAATCTCACCAAACTATCTCAGATCGCAGGAGCATACGCCTCCGCTACTATTAACAAATCATCTGAGGTACAACAACTGCTAAAAGAAAGGGAAGAGCAGATACAAGTACTGCAACAAGCCCATGCCAATAATGAAGCACAGAAACAGCTTGAAAAGTTGCAACGGGACTTCCAGCAGATGCAGATAAGCTATCAGAAAAGTTTGGATGAGAAAGGAAAACAGTTATAAGATTTGAGAGATATGCCCAAGGACGACCCTAAGCTCAAAGAATTCATCACGGAGTCCATTTCCTTGAACGAGCAATTACTACAACAGCAAGAAGCATTGGTCCAAAAGATATCACAGTGGAGTCATTATTGTGAAATCAGTGATAAACCAACTAATCAAGCGGTAGACTTGCGGAGTGACTATGATCTGATTTATAAATGAGTGACTGAATATTTGGCGTGGCAAGAGACGAACGAGGGTAAAAGAGCAGGTGCACCAAGAATAAATGAAAACCACAAGGAAATTTTATTTAACAAATGGGACGAGCAAATCAGAGGAGCAGAACAGGCAGCAGAAGGAGCAGCCACGGCGACCATCAGACTTATTGATTGTGTAAATGAAAATTTACACAGGGAAAATTTTATCGCAGAGACCACTCCAAGGTACTTACCAAGCGCTCAACAGCTAGAAGCAGATTGGAAACAGAGAGCTCAAGAAAAGCCCAAAGTAATCCAAAGGCCAAGTTAAACTAGGATTGTTACTGGACATACTTGGTGAAGCCACATAGCCAATGGATGAATGTTAAGTGCATTATAAATGCAACCAAAAAAATGGCACCAGCTCTCATAGATTTTGTTTTCTCAGCCCAGTTAAAAGCGGAAGTCAACAACCTAACTCTCCTTAAACAGATGCTGCATACATGTGATTTCAGAGATCAAATACAGAAATAGTTTAATTGGAAGGTCAGTTAAACTGCATCCTTTATTTTTGTAATAATTTATTTTTAGAATTAGTCAGTAGTATTTAAACCCTTCTCATGCATTTAGAGAAGGGTCCATAAATGTATCAAAAACTTTTCCTCAGAACATGAACTTTTGCACCCTGAGAGGAGGTTTTGGTGAATGAATGGAATAGGGTTTGTTTGATATTTGCATTTGATATATGCTACTGATGTTGCACTTCTGTACTCTTAGTGGATGTTAAATCAAGGAGAGATAAGTCAATTGTCGCTTGGAGCTCATGAGTAGGACTAGTTATAAATGGTACTTTTATCTCTTAACCATTTCTGCTTATGCGTTAAAGTGATATTCAGTTTTCAGTTGTTTATATATTACAGCATGGATGTTTGAGTTATCATTTGGAACTTTTGTACGGTGATAACTATTTGTTTATGTTTAGTGTATGAATAACTCATTTATGCGATAAGTTTTCACAATTGTTTCGTATAACTTCTTATACAAAGTAGTTCATCTTTATCGGATCCTTTTCTTATGATAGCTGAATGATCTTTATTACCAGTTATTGTTTGAAATCTTTTTAGGTCGCATAGAAGAAAAATCACACCCCGGGTTAGCATAAATTTCGATGTTTTTCTGTTTATTAGAATACAATAGCATAACATTATATTAGAATTAAAATAGAAGTATTCCATTTAGAAAAGAAACACCCATCTTTCTCACACACACACACACTGAATTGGGAAACTAGTCCCATATCCCTAGTCAGACCCGCTATACCAAATGGATAAGGAGCTGCCAACCAAGGTGCGGACCGGGCGGGTATCCCCCTTGTTGTCAACCCGATTTCCAGGGCCTTCAACACAACCCAAAATGAGGTGATTTGAGTATTTCATTGAATATGTAGATCAATAATAATAAATAATAGTCATTGTGATCTAATAACGTACAATGTTTTGTTCACGGATTGAAAGTGTGGATAACTTGGATGTTGATGTCATGGTAATAATTTAATAACTCTCTAAATTTTATATTTGTTATCACTCTTTTAATATTGTTTTGACTAGTTGTTTTTTTCCTTTGTAGGTAAATGATAATGTTAATGCTTCCATGGATTCTTATTTTGATGTCATAGTAATAATTTCATAACTTGGTTAATTTTATGTTTTTTATCACTCTTTTACTATTGTTATGACTATTTTTTGTTTTGTTTTGGAGGTAATTGATAATGTTAATTATGTTTTTTATCACTCTTTTATTGTTGTTATGATTATTTATTACTTTTTCTTTGTAGGTAAATGATAATGTTAATTATTCCATGGATTCTTCCACTAATGTTGATCCAAGTCACAAACAAGAAAAATCTCACAAAATATTAGGCATATATTTTAGTCACTTATGTAGTTACCTGGTGATGAGTCACATATGCACTTCTTAGAAAAATGCATGGAATATGTTGGAAGTGAATTCAAAATAGCATTGACATCAACCATGTTGGGGTTGGACCATCCAACTACTCCATCTTTCCAACAAGTGCAAGATGGATTTGGATATACACTTTGGCATGAAAGAGATTTCTTGGAGAGGATGGTCACTCGTAAGCACTCATATACATCATCTAGCTCTTCACAATTTCCTACTCCAACACAAGTGTCAAGAAGGAAAAAAACATTTGCTAATGAGCTTGATAGAGCTACTACAAGAGACAATGGAAGAAATACAAACATATGAAGGTGAGAATTATATATCTCAAATGTGAATGTTAGTTTCAAATGTTTTAATTTAAAACATGTATAATCTAAACTTGCAAAGAAATGCCAAGGAAGTTATCGATTATATGGTTGGTAATGTAGGATCTAAAAAGTTTTTTAAAATAATTTCAAATGGAATAACTAAACTAAGAAGTTTGACTTATGTACCAACATCTATCATGTTCATTTTTTTGGTAAACATGATGTTTTTCCTTGCATTTGTATTTTCTTTCCTTGTTGCAACTCTTTGTTTTAAGTGTAGTATGTGCACAAAGATATCATTAATTTACTTAGTATTTTGATTTCATTAATTTTATTAGTGTTTTTATTTCTTTGCAATGCCAGCATGGGAGAGATTAAAGCTATGGAAGATTGAGTGTTTTAACACCCTACTTTGCAATTTTGTTGGTTAAGTAATTCTTTTGCTCAGTGATTAGATTGATTTAGAGGCCCGAGTTATATTCCACACAATCTCCATCCAGTGTAATCCAAAATTAAAAATAGACATGCGAGTTTCGAGATTCTCTTATAACTCTAAATCTGGAAAAACACAATTATCTTATCTCAAGATAGCTTGTGTGAATCTGGTGGGCGTTGAATCTAAATGCAAACTTCTAAAAATTCTATTATACTAAAGTTAATTTGATTTTTCTATTATATGAATTAATTAGTTCAGATGTTTTTTGATGGGCACTATTTTTGGATTTTCATTTCAATAAAAGTAAGGGAACATATGTTTAAATTTCATCATAAGTGTAATTTTTTATCATGATATTTGATAGTATCAATTATTTTTATTTATTTTATATTAAATTATAAGTATATCAGTACTATTTAAATTCCAAATATATCAATTTTATATGTCATCAAAGGATTTGTTAAAAGTAAAGATATTTAAGAACATATTTTATTTAAGTGTAACTTCAATTTAATTTAATTAACATTTCCTAGGATACTATAAAAGCTTGATTATCTTCGGATTGGAAATATCACAATAGTGACAAGGTTGGAATACCATAATATCATCTTTTTTAGTGGAATAGGATAACTTATGGGTTTAATGTATTTTATTTTAAAGAAAATTGTGAACTAGCTAGTCCTTAAAGTGTCACAGTTTTTTTCCTCTAACACGATTGTGGTTGCAACAACATTGAGTTATGTTTATATAGAGTATACATTATAATTAAACATATATGATAATTAATATAAATTATTTATTATGAAATTCATATAATATATTATCATATTATAATTTGAATGGGAAAATTATAACGGATGAGTTTATGTATACTAGGATTGTATTTTTATTCAATGTTAAATTAAGTTAGAATATTTTACCTAAAAAATATGTGAATAATTTTTATTTGGCTAGAAACATTTTGATTAAAATGTTAACTTAGTTTGTTTTTATCCATTATAATAGTTTACAAAAATTAGTAAATGAAGTATTATAATGTCTAGAAGATATTTTATTTTGGATAAGAATTACTACATCACCTTTCCAATCTTATATTAAAATACCTAACTTTAGCAATAAAGCTAATCATAGTACCTAATTAATGAAATATATTATAAATTATAGATAATATTTAGTAATAATTAAATTTTATGAAGTATTGATAAAAAAAAATTGCACCTATCTATGTCATAAGTATGCTCTACATAACATTTGTAGGCTTTCTAGACTACTTAGTCATTACAAAAAAAAAAGAAGTCATTATGAGTTTTGATGTCATATTATAAATTAAACCTTAATTTGCTACATTCATAGATTCTTTCTCTTCCTAATGTTTTGGAGGTATCTTTTCTCTTGTAAAGTTATTTAAGGTTCTCATTTTCTTAATAACAAATCATTTTAACATTTAATCTATAAAAACTCATATAATGAGTGGGATTTATCATATCATTGTGGAATGCAACACAAAATAATGTAGACAAAGCATCATTCTAGACTTATTTATTTCAGTGAGTTTCCTTTCATATTGCTAATAATTTTAGATAATTTACCAAATATTTATTCTAGAAATGCCTCTCCCCTAATTTTGGAATATCATTAAAAGTTGACATTTTTATTCCCGTCTTGTAAGCTAGTTTCCAACATTTATGTGTTTCTTCTTGCATCGAGTATTATATTTATATAAGTATCTATTTTTTTAGCCACCCTATATCCTAAAGATTCCATGGTACATTTTTGTTCTCAACAATAGGCTTAGTGTTTGTTAAGTCAGGCTTTCAATATCTTGAAATACTAATCCAAAACCTTAGTGTTTTAGTTACAGCCCATTTTCTCTTAAAAATATTATTGGCTATAATACTCCATGATTATACTAACCCCTATTTAACTTTATAAAAATTTTGTTAAATTTTGAAATAATCATGTCATTTGTTAGTTCACAATTGTACATAGAAAAAATATGAATTTTAACAAAAAAATCCAAACTATAATAATTTTCTTTGAAGAAAAATATATCAAATAAAAATTACTTGAATAAATTTGAAATCCTATTTTTTTAACACTATACAAGTAATTTTTCAATCAAAATTTCTTCGATCTTAAAAAATCCATATCTCATTCTCTATATGTAAAAAAAAAAACGAGTCACTGAAATCTTACATCCATGGAAAATTTACTTTTAATATAATTTACATTTTACAATGATCTAGAAAATCATAAATACATAATGTCATGATAATATTTCTTTAACATTAATATATTTTTTTCTTTTTTCTTTAATCAAAATCACAATAATAATTCCATTGAGTGACGCATAAATTATTTCTCAAAACTATTGTTGCATTCTTTTTATTAAAAACAAATGAATTATTCATAATTAAAACATATATCCCAACAAACAAACATATCCAATCTTACAGAAATGGATGCAAGACATCACAAATTAGTTCAAAACAACATTGACATTAGCAACTTTAAGGTTGGGCTGTCCAATTGGTCCATCTTTCCAACAAATTCAATATGGATTTGGACATACATTGGGGTATGAAAGGAATTTCTTGGAGAGGATGGTCACTCATAAGCACTCATATACATCATCTATCTCTACACACTTTTCTCCCTAACACAAGGTTCTAGAAGGAAAAAAACATTCGCTGATGAGATTGATAGAGTTATTACTTGAGAAAATGAAAGAAATACAAACATGTGAAGGTCAGAAATATATACTTCAAACATGTAGGTTAAAATCAAATGATTTATTTAAAACATGCTTCAGATAAACTTACAAAGCAATGCTAGAGAATTTGATAATTCTATGGTTGGTAATGGAGGATATAAAAAGCTTGTTAAAGATTACTTCAAGTGAAACAACTAAACTAAGAAGTTTGAATTATGTAGCGACATCTATTATGTTAATTTTTTTTATAAACTCTCCCATCAAAGAGAAATTAAAAAGGAACATGAAAGTTCACCTCCACGGGGTGTATGAATGTGTGGATAGGGAATTTCTCTGAATGATCCTGTATAAAAATGTTTTTTTGCACAAGCATGTGAAGTGGATAATATTTTCCATAACATCAAAGTCTATGGTTTTTCTCATCAACGGGGTGTCAACTCATTTCTTGAAAATTTATGGGGGGCTTTGCTAATGATGTGCACTATCTCTGCTTCTTTTCATTCTGATCATGGATGCCTTTAATATGGGAGTTAAGGAAAAGTTTGAGGAAACATTGATATATGGATGCAAAATCTCCAAAGGATGAAAAATTTCTCAGTTGATGCTTTTTTATGATGAACTGTGTGCTCATGAAACAATAATCTCTAAGTGGGTCGATTTTCATAGGATCTTCATGGATTTCAGTAAATCTTTTGGGCTCTAAATAAAAAAAGACAAAAATTGAGTTGATAGATGTGGTGGTGGATGACCTAGAAGTACTTGAAATAGCTTCCTTGTTTGGAATAAAAATAATCTCTATGATAGATGGTTTTAAATAATGGGGATGTTTTCTAAAGCTCGGCAAGTACTTATTGAATGATTGGGAATGTTTTATTTCTAAATAAAAAAATAAAAAAATAAAAAAAATAAAAACTATTTTCTTGGGACCAAAGATGGTTGACATTCGGTGGAAGAGTCATTATGGCAAAGGTTGTCTTGATTGGCATCTCGATCAACTATATGCATCTCTTTCATCTTCCCTAATATTACATTAACAATATAGACTCGATGGTGGCTAAATTTGTTTAGTTTTGTTTTTGGTGTAGTAAAGAGGATCCATCTAATTGGGTTAATGTCCATTGCCAAGTCGATTGTATGTGGAGGCTGGGCCATCATTGACACATGATTCTTTAACGTAGCCCTTTTCACAACAAATTTGTGGAGGTTATTTTGTGATAAAGGGCTCTAATAGAGCATATGAATACAAATACTCTCTTCAATGCATAATCAAGGAATGGATTGTTGAGGGGGCACCTTCAACTGTCTGACGTTCCAAGATTTGGAGCAATATTAGAGTTGTCCTACCATGGATAAGCAGTAACATTCAATGGGTGATTGGAAATGGATAAAGGATCCACATTGGTTTGGATTCCATCAAGGGTTTCAGTGGATGCCACTCCCTTCCAATACAAATAATCAAATCTCTCTCCTATAAGGCGATGAACACCCTTGTTGGCCCGTGGGAGAGATATAGACTTTTCTGTGTTGCTCAGGATTGGTCACATGCATGGCATATTGGTTTATAGGAGGACATGATAGCTAAGTGGGAAGACTATCGCAGTAGTCTATGCATGGTCGATATCCACTTATCACTGAGTCTGGATAAGCTAGTGTGAGGGGGTGGGGAGGGGGGTAGATGGTCAATGACAGAATCCCTCTCAAGGAGGCCTATGACCACATCACTTCGACCTCTCTTCCCCTACCATTCACAAAATTCACCTTACTCATTTGGAAATGGGATGCTCCCTTGAAGCTAAAGCTTCTCTTGGCTTGCCATCCATAATAGAGTATTGACCTAGGACAATCTTCTCAATAGAGTCTTTTCTGACCCTTGATGGTGTCTACTTTGCAGGTTGGATTCGGAGAATGGCCCACACCTATTCCTATGCTATCATTTTGCCTCTAAAATGTGGGCAGAGGTATCAATTCATTTTGGAATCCCTGCTATTAGTAATGTAGCTTCCATCCATGATTACATACTCCTTTGGAACTACAGAATGAAGGACTACAAGATTTTCCCACTTGATGTTCTATGGGGCATCGGAAGGGCTTGTAATGCCCTTATTTTTTAAGGAAAATCTCTAGACATCAAACGAGGTACTATAGGTATAGTGGAATTATTCCAAGAGATTGTCTCTTGGCAACCAAAAATACCTCATCGATCTATCTCTTATTCTGATGTGGAGAGAATTTATCCAATATCCTTCTTTGATGGGGCTTCCTCCGGTGGTGACTATGAATGTGCAGTTGTTCTTCAATTTGACCTAGATGTTCACTTCCATTTCTCCTCGTATGGTGGTAGAGGACACAATAGTAGGGCTGAGTTATTAGCTCTTTGGGGTGCCCTGCAATGTGCTTCCTCGCTTGGCATTGACAAAATATTAATCATTGGAAACTCCTTATCTATGATTAACTAGGTGAAAGGAATATCATCTCTTGATGTCCCTGATCTCTATAACTGGTTGCTACAGATTAGGAATTTCCTACCTCTCATCCCGGAAATCAACTCCACGCATGTCTACTAGGAACAAAATTTGGAGGTAGATTCTCTTTCCTCTCTTGGCCTCTCCATCTACCTTGGGTTCATGTTCTTTGAACTCTTTTATGGCGGTCAGAGCAATGACATGGTTTTTTTTTAGATCTACTTCCCTACCCTATCTTTGGTTTTTTTTTGTTTCCATTTTTGCATTGAACTAAATGGCTTTTTGTTGGTTCCGCTTGTTTATTATTTCCTTTATTGTTGTGGTCAGTGATGCATCTCTACTCTCTTTCAATTGATGATTTGACCCTACAATAGATTATGTCATGAGACAGATGTTGGTGGAACATACTTACTCTTGTCTGCAATCTATCTTGTAAATAATCATGAATATGTAAAACTTTTTCTTTATTGAATGGAAGTTATGTTTTTTCATCTAAAAAAAGAGATGCTTTGCTATAAATTATTTATTCTTGTAAAAAAAATTATTCATGATGATTACCATAAAATATTTGAGTATTGTATTCAAAATGGTAGATTGATTCATAATCTCTAATACAGATCTTTCTTTTGATTCCCTCAATCTTTAATGACATTAGAAACACTTTGGTGAACTTTTGAAAGTATGATGTAAATGATTCATTATGAATTGTTCATGTATGCAAACAATTGTATCAATATTGACTTTTGTAAAAGTCTTCCAAACTAAATGAAGATGAAACATGAAAATATTAAATAAATTTAATACTTGGATTAGAAAACTATTTTTAATAATTAACACAATCATTATCATTAAATAGGTCAGCACTTATAAGAAATATATCTTAATGTTATAAATATTCTAGAGAAAAAAAAAATGAATAGTCTTTTAAACATAAAAGTTCACAACCATAAGATTTTTATTTTTGGAATGTTGAAAAAGAAAATATTGGGTTTTCCCCTTTTAAAATTGAAAAAGACAATAAAGAAATAATAATGACATGACATAAGCAATATACACATTTGTAAAAAAATAAATGTGGAAATATCCTCCTTATAGAATTTAGTCCTCAATAATGTTCCCACATAGAAAAATAAAAATTCATATAATTGAAATGTGTAATTTTAATAAGTTTTTTT
>APFE031351405.1:0-20089 GCA_000404065.3 Pinus taeda | reverse complement strand
TTTGATTATGTTCCTTTGTGAATACTAGATCTAGAAACTCCCTGTGTGCCCTTTGAATTTCTTCGTCAAGGTGATCCTCCTCGAAGCCTCAAGTTTAATATGATGGTGGATGATGGGAGGATTTTATAATCTTGTAACATCACATCTTCCTGCATGGATTTTCCTCTGAACATTAGACTTTGTAGGAGCATCGGGATACCTAGAGTGTGCATGATATTGTGCTTTAATTGTTTGACGTTCTCTGTGTCCCGAAACCAAAATAATATTGATTTTCCATGTGGGGATTTGATAAAAAATTGAAAGGCTACCAGATAAAGTGCCCATACTTGACAGTCACACAGATCTTCAGTCAAATCAATGAATAAGTGTGGAGATGCAAAGAGTGAGAGGGGTTTATATGGTAGTATTAAATTCATAGGAGATGGCCAAACCACCAAACCCACCCACTTTGATGGAGGAAAATCCTGATATGGAAAAATGTGAAGTAGACTCTCCATATCTAACATTACTCCTCCATTTCAACAACCTAATGTACTTATGGAATTGGGAATATCTAGATCTGGGATATTTAACAACAGACCTATGAAATGATGTGTTTGAGGTGGAACATTCACTTCTCTAGACAAGATTTTCCCTTCAGATCTGATCAATAGTTCTATTGTGACTAAGAGCAGACAATTATAACATTTTTGTATTCAAGCTTCTGCTATCCATACTAAATTAAGCAAAATCTTTTAGTAGAAATAACATAAGAAAAAATTTTGGCCCATGTTTTTCGAACCAACAAGTCTGGTTCATCATTTTGGTACTTATGATGAACCACACTTGGTCGTTCAAAATGTGTCAGCGAAAACTTTCTCTTATGTCATTTCTACCGAAAGACATTGCTTAAGTTATAAGATTTATGCCCCATACTCACCTTAATTCTACACAGGTCCATTCCCAACTCATGAATGGGATGTCCTTCACTTCCATCTATGCCATTGTTTATGTACAGGGTAAGAAGATACTCTGCATCGACAATCTGGTGAATGATACTACCGATGGCCCAGGTTGTCAGTCTCCATCCCCATGCAGGAGATCGAAACCAGTATTGAATCCATTCAAAAACTCCATTACCAGACCTGTGAGAGTGAGATCATTCCCTGGCGATTATGTAGAAGGTGGATTTGATGTCTGAAGAAGCCCAACCACATAAGGAAAGAGAAAACACTGAGAAACCCTAGCCATCACACCACGCCCATCGTCTTGACACAGTTCCCCTTTCAATATTTAATTTGATTTTTTAATTAATATATTTTTAACATACATTTTAATCAATTTTTTTTTATTTAATTCAATGATTGTAAGTTCATAATTAGTGTATTAATTAATTAATCTTTTATGGTACAAAATGGGTTAAGTTTATACCTTGTTAAATCTATTTAGTATAAAATCAAAATTTCACAAATATTTTTAGTCAATAAATTTTATAGATACAAATGACCATGACAATACCACAAGTAATAATGACTATGGATTTTCCTTGTAAGAATCATCACTAGTTTTTGTATGTTTGAAAATCACAAGTTTTCATGATTTATTTTAATCAATATATACTTTTAAAAAATACAAATAATCAGAAGATCCAGGTGACTATGATCATGCATATTCTTTTAACCACAATCATTCAATGTAAAATTGAAAATATATCAAACATAATAAACATAAAATTTAAAAAATAATTTACAAATAGATTTTTTCTGATTATAGAATTTTAAATGTATGTGGTTTTATTTTATGCTATGTATTTTTGTTGCGCTTTTGTCTGCCTGTGATTGTTTGTTTAGGTATAATATTTTTACACATATGTAGTATCATATACAATAATTACTTTTAGAATGAGTAGAACGTGTGAATTAACTTATTAATCTTTAAATTGTTGTTTAATTTGATAAAATATTCTTTTTTCAACATCATTAATGAATTTGAATTTTTATAAGCACCACTATTCAATGCACAATATTCTTTATAAGTGTTTTTAATTACTATGTTTTTTATAATTAGTTATAGGTTGATGTTTTAGGATGATAAAATTTTAAATGTTTGTGTTTTTATTTTATGAAATGTATGTGTTTCTCTTTATGCTCTTGTTATGTGTATAATTTTAGAACACGAGAAATTATTTCATTAGAATATCCCATATGGAAGTCCATTGCCCAAATTTTCTATTGACTTGATACAAATCACCTCTATGATGATTCACACACATAAAATATAATATGTAAGAATTATAGTCCCAATTAATTGAATGTGTATTAAACTATACATGTCCAAATTGGAAATTAGTTTAACAAAATTTCATTTATTTTTTCAAATGACCATAACATCATGAATGGTTATGGATTTTTTGTAAGTATCATTATTCAATGAATCTTTGAGAAGTATTTTTAAGCAATATATATTGTTAATTAGTACCAAATCCATGTTTTGTGATGGTAGAATTCTAGATGTTTGTGTTTTTATTTTATGTAATGTATTGGTTTGTTTCTTTGTGTTTGTATGTCTATAAATTATTAAGCATAAAAAACTTGTATTAGAATAACTTGATACAAAGAAATTGTATGATGATTTTAAGAATGCATAGTATCCAATGTGAGAATTACACTTCAAATGAATTGAATGCTTGCATAGCTTATCTATGCTCAATTTAATAAAAGTTCACTTTTTTTGGTCAATGACCATGACATCATGAATGAAAATGTATTTTTTTTTGTAACCACCACTATTCAATGTGTGTATTTTAAAATTACAATTATTTTAAACTAATATATTCTTATAATTGATTACAATTTTATGTTTTATGGTAGAGTTTCAAATGTTTTTGATTATATTTTATTTTTTTGTATATGTTTGTGTTTGTGCATATATAATGGCTTCATCCGTACCTAATGATCGTATATAACAATTACACTTTAAATGAGTTGAATTTGGGTATTAACTTATTTTATGTGAAAATTGATATTCAATTTAATAACATCTCTTTTATTTCTAAAAATGATCATAACATTTATCAATTAAAATATATTTGAATAATGAAAATAACTATAATATCACAAATGATTATGATAATAAATTTTTTGCAAGCACAATTGCTCAATACATTTAAACAGGTACACCACAAAACATTCATCATAATTTGCAAGAAATTATGTACTTTAGAAATTAATTAGCTAGAAATTGATGCTTTATAATGATATAATGTTAAAATGTGTTTTTTATTTTTTAATATGGATTTATTTGTTGTGTTATTTTTCTCTTTTTGTGTCATGATTTTACAGACACATAATATCATAATATTATACGAAAACGAGCAAAAAGTTAAATCTTATATTCTAACTCACTTATCTTCAATTTAATTTGTTTGCAAATATTTTAATCAAAATATATTTAAAAAAATACAAACATGGAGTTGAATTTTTATCCTTTGATTTATGTTTGTTTTTAATTTAATAAATTAATTTTCAAAGCAAAGAAAATTATTTAAAAAAATATAACTTTCCTTTTTAAACATGTTAAATATGTCTTTTTGAAGGTGCTTATGTTTCCTCTAATTACAAAATTGAATTGTAATAAGCATTGGTAAATTTATATTATGACCTTAATTGAATATTCAATTGCCCCTAACAATTCAAAGTGCATCAAGTGATGTGACATATGACAGTGTGAGTATTTATTTTTATTAATAATACAAGAAAATTTGTCTTTTTGTGTTATGATTCTTGAAAAAATATTAAAGGCTTAAATGTGATATTGGACTTCTAATTCACATGGAATGAGTTGCACCCAAGAAGAGGAAAGATAAAAAGTTTTAAAAAGGTTCTCCTTTTTGCTAGAGTTGAATTGTCGGTTTTGCAGACTACCAAGAAAACACATGACTCAATAAAAAGTTTCGTGTGTGAAATTCACTTAAAATGATTGTTGGAGATAAAATGAGTTCGATAAAATATATAGGTATATTCAGAAAGAATTATTGTACTCATACCCCAAAATTAGCAAGATGTTGCTAAGGGTCAAGGAAATGTAAATTGGAAAAAGACTACTATTTGTTTTCCAGGGAAGTAGGAGTTAGAGCTTTGGGGGAAGTACATGGAAACATAGTTATTGGTTGGAGGAATCCAATATCCTTTAATCTATTTCCATCAAGAAAATCTTAGATAAGTATATTCTAAAAAATAATACACTTTAATGTGTGCAAAGATGGAAGAGGATATTATATAATAAATTAAATAAGCTTGTTTGGATGGATAAATATATAAGCATGGACAAAAAAATAATACACTTGAATGTGTGCAAAGATGAAAAAGGATATTATGTTATTAATTAAAGAAGCTTGTTTGAATGGATAAATATACAAAACATGCACAATAACCCTTATTCACCTATAAAAATATAGTTTGTTGTAAGCTACTACAAAGAAGAACTATTGCAGGTAATAAAAATAAATTTATACATAGTTTAACTTGTAGAAAAATAAATGTATACCTAGTTTAGCTTGCTATAGGTCAAAGCACAAGAATCACACCAATTGGCCATGGAACAAGCAACCTTGGGTAAAGTAATTATACTAGGGCCTAAAGGACAACCTTCTCAAACTCCCATGACAAGGGTTCAACATGCCTCTTGCCTAATTTGCATATGCTATTTTTCAATGAAAATGATAGTAATAGTAAATTATATACAATCATTATTCAGAAAAAATATATATAGAGTTGACATGAATATCTAATTTGTACTCATAGAATATAAATAGAACAAATATTATAGTATTTTAAACTTTGGATGGAATCACTTCATTGCAAACAGTAAGTAGTAAATAGACTGTGTAAATTTCTCTTATGAATAAAAAGAAAGATTTACATTGTTGGGGCTATAAGATAGCCAAAACTATTTTCTCATTATTAAATATTCTCACTAAAAAAGAGAGGGTAAATCCCTTGAATTGAAATTGATATACATACATTGTTTTGAGTGTCGGGCCTTTTGGGAAAATCCCTAGCTACATAAGGGTATTATTTACACTCAAACAAAATCAAATTTCCTTGCGGCCAACATCAAGCAAAAATTGCGACCGACATTGAAACCCTGTAAAGAAGAAGCATTGGATAAGTATTTGAAGGCCAAAGCGTAGGCAAAAAAGCGTGCATCGATTTTTGCCCCAAAACAGTGTCACAAGTTAACCCAAGTTGGTCATAGATTAACCTACACATGCAAGAAATGAATTCCTTTGTTTGTAATGGAATAAATCTAAATTAATCAAGCAAAGAATGTTATAGAGGGTTTTGACATAAGTAGAGTCTAACCTTAGTAATATATATGACATCCTTCAACCCGATACTTTGTTGTAAAGGGAATAACATTATTATTGTACATATATGCTTGTACAGAGAAAAATTATATCGAGATGAGAATCGAGTTACTTTTAATCATAGAGTGAAAATTCTAGAAAGATTGTAAAATATTGGAAGGAACTCCATGTATTAAGTTTAGTTCATTTGGAGACCATTGAGAAAAATATAACTTATGTTGAGATACTTTTAGGGAACCATAACCAAAGTCTGATACGTCACAACCACAATGTTAGAAGTAAAAAATTACAATAATATACCCAATATGCAATAATGGTTATACTATTACCAAAGGATTTCATCCATACCACATTTTACAAGGAGTATTTTTCTAAGAGCGTGAGATGGAAATAAGTTTTTCACATACATTGCATATAGAATCACATCATCCCAAAACATCAGTGTTCAATTTTTGAAAATCCTCATTGAGCAATCTATATTAATTATAGTAATGTTCATTGTTTCAACTACATATTTTTGTTGAGAATTCTATGGAACGATGCTATGATGTTGAATCCCATGCTTGTAGAGATCTTTTCATATTCATTAGAGTACATTATCTTCCATTAACAGTATGAAGAGAGTCAATATCTGATTATGCTTCATATCCAATCCATACATGAAATTCCTTAAAATTTTTGAAAGCTTGAGATTTACTTTTCAATAAATACATGTTATGAAACAAACCCACAAAAAGACAGAAAATATAGATCAATGCCTTAGAAATAAGCTTGTTTGAGGGGGAAACCTCCTTTACATTACACATGAAAAATTATTCGATGATACAAATGACAAGACCTCCTTTCTATATATAATATTCTAAGGGGTCATAATATAATCAGAGCTTACATAACAATATTAATGTAAGTGCACAATAATAATAATAGTGGGTTTCTATGGGGCACAATAATAAAAATATGGGGAATACATGGGGACAGAAATATAATAAGGTGGTTGTATTAATAAGAATAAGGGGCTACAATAGTAATATAGGGACCTAACAGTACACCTAAAATATTCTAGTGTAGTCATCAACACAATACTTCGTACATTTATTTTCATCAGCATAAGGAAAATGCATAGGACCACACAAATTAAAATATATATGTCCAACTTTTCTACATCAATAAACGAGCCTTGATAGCAAATGTGAACAAGAAACAATAGATTTCTTATACTCCTAGCGAATGTCAACAAGGAGAAAGTTATCCAAACAATTATATGAGACAAAGAAGAAGTTAGAAATGATTATGCATAGCTAAATACCCATACAAATAAGGAAGTGGAAAATCCCACATATATTTAGTAGGATACTCAATTAACATATTTAATGCTTAAATTAGTTAGGTATAACAAAATAAGCGTGTTTAGTTCTCATTATTTGGGAATTAAATCACCCTTGAAGAGGAAGGGGCATGACTAAGTAGAGCAAAAAATGAGATGATATTGACGGATAGTCTATGAGCTCTCGGTAGAATAAAAAATGTTCCAACGTAAATGTAGTAGACAAATTTATTTGGGGCAATATTTAGAGTGGGTTAATATTCTATGGTTTTCCAAAATGAAAAATAAAAATAGTTGTCAATTTGGACATTTTTTAATTTATTTTGTCAATGTTTATAATTTAAAATTATTTTAACTTCCAAATCATTATAACTCTCAATATTTTTACGAAAATATTATTAAACACTTTATATTATGCATATTGGTGGGTAATAATGCTAGACAAGGTTTATAATCTTTAAAATAAATTTCCATCCTTAAAATTTTTTCTACTAGATAGAACCCTTCGACAAGAAAGAAAAAACATGGCGCAATTGTGGAAAATATATAAAAAAATAAAGTGAATAACAAAGAATAATTACTTGTGACATTGTTGGATAAAACTAACATGTGGGGAATAACTAACAAGGAATAAAGTTGTGGGTCATTTAATGTTTGCATGTTGGGAGCCTTTGTGACATAGTAACAATGAAAATCCTCAATGCGAAGGGTGTGTACATTTCATGATATTTTTTCTTTGAAATGATTAAAGACAATTTAGGATGCATAAACGTAATTATATTACAATTTAGTGAAAGAAACAATGGATGCTTCTTTTATTCCATTAAAGTTTTTTTATGCATGTCCAAATTTATTTCACTTTCATGGCTTCTTTTGATCCAAAGGAGAACTAAGGAGTTTCTCATTGTACATATATAATAAAAATATGAACATTTTGAGTAGAAGAGTTGCAATAGGAGGTGATGTAGGTGTTACCTATCCTAAACAATGTGTATTTTTGAACAATTATCTCCTTCTTAATGAAAAGTATTATCTTTCCGATTGAGTGTATACCTATTTTATTAGATTTCCATATACTTTAATGTTTTTCCTAAAATATATTTATTAATTTGTGAATAGCCATCAAAAAATATATTTTTACATTGTAATCTGATTCTCTTCCAAATCACGTGGAAGGTGTCTTGCATATCTCACACCCATTCAAAGGGGGATTTCCGTGAATAATGAGGTTAGAGAAACATTAATATGTGTATAATGTTGTCAATATATTTTGGTTCGTATCCTTTAAATTCCTTTCCTAAATAAATAAATGTGAATGCTTTTGAGATTTCATAGTTTTAATAGAAAAATATCTCATATATTGTACATATAAGTGAAAATCAATGAAGCCATTGCATTGAACTCAACAACACCTTAGATTTCAAAACAAAGCCTCAATTCTTATATGATTCTTTAATTTTGTTATGTCTATAGTGTGTATCCCTTGTAATAGGATTTCTATAATTTTAATTTAATTATCAATAATAAATAGCTTGATCCTAGAGATTCAATAATCAATAATTAGTATTTTTAATACTACTCATTAATAGAAGGTTAAGACTTATATAAAATGTAATTATGATCTCCATTCATTCTTAATTTAATAAAAAAAAATTGTTTCCAAATTAATTTAAAATATACTATATATAGAATATTTTGACTATAAAATGATTTATTGTTTTTATTATAACTATTGTGACCATATAATTAAATGGAATGAAAAATTTCTATAGCCATCAATCTATGATAAGAATCAAAACACTAACCCCATTATACATATTGCATTAACGAGATTTAAAAAATTATAAAAGTTAACTAAACTATATCTTTATTATTGTTATTATTATTGGAGCTATATAATATATACAAATATGTTTATCCATGTAATTTCACCCCACTATTATTATGGAAATCCTTTAATTGGAAACATTTCTTCTTACATTACCATGGCTTAGAAATACCACATTCCCAATATGATGTGTTGATATGCCATTTTCTTAAATTAATTACTTTGAGATAATTTAATTAATAGAGTATACCTAATTTTGGTAGAAATCTTATCATTGATATGTCAATATTACAATGAATATTCCAACATATTCCATGGGGTTTAAATATCTACGATCAACCTAATAATTAAATTATAATCATGGAAGATTTATTCTTACTATTGACCATAATTATATGAATATCTATTTTTTAATTTATTTCCAATTTAAGTTAAAAGAAAATATTAACATAAAATTAAGACAAACAAGGGAAGCCATATAAATCCAATGGATCGAAGTGAAAATAAAATTCAATTCATGATAACCATCAAAATGGGTACCCTATTAATCCTATCACATTTCATAGCTTAAAAAAACAATATAAATTAACTAAATTATAATTTTATTACAAATTATGTTGTGGTTATTTATAAAAATAAATAAACTCGCATGAATATTTCAACAACAACAAAAAATCTTAGTGGAAAATTTTATTGGTGAAATATGTAAATACTACTATGAATGTTCTAGCATATTCCATGGGATTTAAATATATTCCATCAACCTAAGAATTAACTTAGAACTATGATGATTAGCATAATTACTGTCTTATGTACTAATTGTTGGACTACAAAAGGTGGATCATTAATTCTTATTGGAATGTTTATATTATGTTGTTCTATTTGCTAGTTATAACATTCCAACCAAATCCTCATTTCATGTTGTTCTCTTTATAGCTAAATATTTTTACTATCCAACTTAATATGTCATCAAACCTAGAATGCTTGGATGAAACTTTATCCTGATCAGTCTGCTTGGATCGGGTTTTATCTTGATCATCTTTTTCTTCTATAATTGTTATTGTCGTAACATGGGGTGAATCAAAAGTCAAGTCGATATTGAAGATATTTTTATTCCTGTCTTGTTCAGTCGACTATCCTTCGTCCTCTGCCTATGATGAGCTTCCTTCTATGTTGAGTTTGTCTGGAGTCGATTTTTTATGTTCCTATGTTTGCTAAAATACCATCATTTTGTATAGTAATCCTTCAATGAATACATATTTTCCATGTCCAATAAACTGCAAGACGTCAGGCCCAATAGATTATGCTAGAAATTGTTCTAATTCTCTAGGCTTCTTTTCTTTTCTACCCTTTATAGTGTATCCTCAAAAGTATTTCATGCGATTGAGTGTAAATTCTATTGATATTGTGGGTCTTCTAGTTGAATACCTAGAAAGATTTCATTCCCATTTATTGTATATGTTTATGTCCCTATTGTTTTCCAACTCTGTGATTCTTTGCTTGCAATATTCTTATGATATTATGTCGCATGTAATATGAGGTCAAATTTAAATGGTTGTGTCTAACTATGCTTCCGTTTCCTCTTGTTGTTTGGTATCCAGAAGGATTAAAAGTATATCCCCTTGTTTTTCTTGAGCTTTTGGTGGAATTGTATTATGTATTAACTCATCATTTATACATTTGGTGAATTGTAGGTTGATACAGAATATCTTTCCGATCTACATCTAAGGAGTCAACATACCAAACTTCAATTATTTGTAGCGACAATTGAATGTGTGATGAGGTAGGAAACATTTTTTGTATGTGTTGAGATAATCTCCATCTATTGGAAGATTTTTAAATATTTCTAGAGGAGTAACTAGTGAAGTTTGTTTCATGTCTATCCAAATTAGTAAAGAAGGGAACCAAATAGACTTATTAAAATTTTCACATTCATACCGGTTCATATTCAGCATGTCACCAATTTGTTTTCCCTAGTTGTATATTTTTCTCATCATGATGATTTGACTAATTTATGGTATAATAGTGAGTTTAATGTTAGAGACTCCACCTATTCATGAAAAATGACTCTCTCTCATTAGGAAAAATTTAGAAATAGGAAAAAAAATTGAGATATCAAAAACTTAATTTAACAATACATATATTTAACAAAATAATATAAACATGAATAACTAAGAACCCAATAATGAATATTTATTATTCGTATTGCATTGAATAGTGCAAATAGGAAAAAACCATAAAAATACACAATTTAGAAATTTTGAAATTCTATAATTTTGAAATACATATAACTAAAAGTGCATTTTGGGTCAATATTGATAATCAAAACCATTACCATATGTTGTCTCAAGAAAAGTGATTTTTGGGTTAATATAGATAATCAAAATATCATCTCCAAAATACACAACATTTACTATATTCCTTTCTTATGAGATTGCATTTGGAGTTGCACTTTATTCAACATTATCACTATGTTATTCCACTTTAAGTACATAAAATATATCATTTTAATGCTATAGTTAATGTGTTAGATATTAAAATTGATGCCTATTGTAAAATTTCAAGAATTATAATGTCAATATCGTGAAGTGTACTAGGGGTCATAGTTTCTAGAATTCATTGTGTTTTAAAGCTAATAGTGCACTATTGTTTAATTAATTTTAGAGTTAGTCCCTTAATAATTATCAAGTGTCATTCTTTTTTAATAGTAATATTGGTTAGAGATTGCATTATGGAAGGGTTTTTAATTATCTATGAGTATGAGTGATCATAGCAAATTAGCTGTTATGGGTCATATTAGTGTTTTGAAATTCATAATGGTTTTAGGTTAAGGGGCACATATTGTATCAGATATTATAGTGGTCAAAGGTTACATTAAATAAGGGGAACAATTTTGTGGGGGTTAATATATAGTTCAATATATAGAAATATCTAATAATAAATTCGTTATATTTAGTGAATTTATGATACATATATTAATATATATTTTTATAGGTCAAAATATTATTGGTAACTAATAACTA
Organism: Pinus taeda; assembly: GCA_000404065.3. NCBI lineage: Eukaryota > Viridiplantae > Streptophyta > Pinopsida > Pinales > Pinaceae > Pinus > Pinus taeda. The sequence goes on along the minus strand of APFE031351405.1, from coordinate 8,567 downwards.
ATGCGTGTTTCCTTATGATTGCGCTCATTGTTTTAATCCAATAACTAATTGGTTGTACTTAAGAAAACCTTTAGCTATTTAGTAGCTAGATTTTTGATAGTCGTAGTGTTTTGCAAGACTCTTAGAAATATTGAAAAAAATAAGTTATCTCAAACTTTGAAATAAAATATTTTTATGATTATTTATATTCAAATTATCCAACCTAAAAATATTTAAAATAATATAAATTAATTATTTTTTAATTACTAATAAAATAATTATTAATCCATATAACTTTAATGAAAATGATTATTAACCTATATGATTTTATGATTTTATTTATTAGTTAAAAAATTTATTTTATTAGTAGACTATCTTCCAATAATCACCAATAACAAGTAGACTATCATGGCACGAAGTTGGAAATGACAAATTCCAATTCCTTGGTTCTAATTTCCTATAGCCCAAGCTCACCCCTGCCACCATCTCTTATGTTCTTCATTCCACTAAATTATATCCAATTTTATTGAATTGTTTAAAATCCACACGTCATAGTCTTATTAGGCTTGTTGTGGAGCTTGAATTTTTTGACAACTCGGAGGCGATGAGTCACGATGGACGTTGCCGAAATACTGGAGCTAGAGTAATTCGATTAACGAATTCAGACAAGGCCATTCGTTGTGTTCCTGACTCCATTCATTGAGAAGAAGATAAGATAACGATGTTGTCGTTCTGACTTTATCCATTGGTAGAGCGTGGAGTAGAGTAAATGAGTAAAAGTCGAGAGGATATATGTAAACATTTATTTACACTTCTGTAAAAGTACAACACCTCACCCTGTAAAAGTCCAGCACCTCACCAGTCGGCTCCAGACCCTAGCAGAGCTCTACCAATCATCTCCATTCCACTATCATCCACGATGAAATATGAAATAAAGCAAGTTAAAAATAGTGGATTTGGGAGAATGCTTAAAAGATACTGGGTGAAAAAGATCCCACCAAGAATAAAAACCCATGAGTCGAGTGCCAATTCTCTACACATATCATATATTTCCAACAACTTTGGATCACGTGAATCCCTTCCAGTGTGGTTCCCATAGAACTTGGGTCCTCCTTTGATGTCCATCGCAACAACAATACCCCACGGTGCGGATTCGTTTGATCAACAGAAACAAGCATAAGCTCGATTGCAGTGAATTCAACTTTGCAGCAACTTAAAACCCTAACACACATTTTTTCCCCGCTCTCCATTCTCCTCCTCCCTCACGTTACAAATATTAATATTTTAAAGAAAACTTCATATATAAATATAAATGGTTCATTCAAAAACTTCTAAAATTTTATTGTAATTAACTTAAAATTTTAATATAAAAACATTTCCAACTTAACAAGAAGTATATAAATTTATTAATTTGTTTAAATAAACTGATATTAATAATGAATGAATAATGCCACTTTAAACAAAATAAATAACTAATTTATTAGTTAATTAATCTGTTATGACACATAATGGGTGGAGTTTATAACTTGTTATAATATGACGAAAATAGATGGTTGTGGATTTTCTTTGTAAGCATCATCACCATTTTTTGTAAGTTTGAAAATAACATGTTTTCATGATTGGTTTTAATCAATATATACTTTTCAACAATACAAACAATCACAACATCACAAGTGACTTTGACAATGATATTTTTTGAAACCAAAATCATTCAATGATAATTTAAAATATATCAAAAGTCCCTCTTAATGATGATAAAATACAAACAAAATAAACATAGAATTTAAAAATTAATTTACAAATTGATGTTTTATGATCATAGAATTTTAAATGTATGTGAATTTAATTTATGCTATGTACTTTTTTTGTGCTCTTGTTTTCGGTTGGTTGTTTGTTATGTTTGTATGTGTATAATTTTTTTTACACATATGTAATCATATAAAATAAGTACTTTGCCAATGTGTAGAATTTGTATACTAAAGTATTGATCTTTAACTTGTAGCTTAATTTAATAAAATCTTGTTTTTTCTGCAAATGACAACAACATCATGAATGAATCTGAATTTTCACAAGCACCATATCAATGAACATTACTTTGTAATTAATCATTTTTTATAATTAGATAGAATTTTTATGATGATAGAATTTTAAATGTTTGTGTTTTTATTTTATGTAATGTATGTGTTTGTTTTTGTACGCCCTTGTTTGTGTATAAACTTTAGAACACGAGAAAGACTTTCATTAGAATATGTCGTATGGATGGTCATTGCGCAACTTGACTATTGACTTGTTGCAAGTCACATCTATGATGATTTTACACACATAAAATACAATATCTAAGAATTACACTTCCAATTAATTGAATGTGTATTAAACTATATATGTTCAAATTAGCATTTAGTTTAACAAAATTTCATTTATTTTTGCAAATGACTATGGTTTTCTTTTGTTAGTAAGTATCATTATTCAATGCATATCTAAGAATAAAATTACTTTATAAGTATTTTTATTTAACATATATTTATGATTAGTTACAAATGGACATTTCATGATGATAGGGTTTTAAATGTTTGTGTTTTTATTTTATATAATGTATTTACTTGTTTGGAATTACGCCTGTTTGTGTTTATATGTCTATGAATTCTAGAACACACAAAAAAATTTCAATATAATATACCATATGGAAGGTCACTAAACAAATTGTCTATAAACATGATACGAATAACTTCTATGATGATTTTAAGCATGCATAGTATCCAATGCAAGAGATACACTTCAAATGAATTGAATGCTTGCATTAGCTTATCCATGGTCAATTTAAAAAAAAAAAATCACTTATTTTGGGAATTGACCATGACATCATGAATGACAAAGTTTTTTATTTGTAACAACCACTATACTATTCAATGTGTATTTGAAAATCAGATTCTTTTATAACTATTTATAAATAATATAATTTCTTTCCTCGGAAATAATCGTAATTTTATTAATGAAAGAAAAATTACATGTTGTAGATAGTGATTATGCATTCAATCTTGCCAATCGAAATTGGTGATCACAAAGACCAAAAATACAACTCCAAGCTGTGGTAAACATGTCACCCTTTTCTCCATTTCCTCCTTTTAACCTTTCGTCATTCTGCCTGGTGAGGAGTGGGCATTACAAGCTCTAGTTGGGTCCCTTCATTCGTTGTTGGATTTTGCTTATCTCAATCTGAACTTTCAGATACACGATGATATTTTGAATCCCCCATCTCTATTACTACAGTGATCATCTCATGCCTTGATGTGTGTGTTGGAGTTCCTGAAACTTCATGATTAACGCTCCCCTTTTCTATGTTTTCTTGTGTATTTTGGGCTTGTTCATTGGTAGGAGGATCCATTTCTTCATCATTCTCTTCTTTATCAGGAAAATTTTGTGGGAATTTTCATCCCTTTGACATGTTTTCTTGGCATCAGGACATGAATTTTGTGGATGTCTCATTTGTTGGCTTATTTGACATCTAAATGTTGTGTTCTCAAAATCTAGAAAATGTGTCGAGCACTGCTTATTGTGTGTCAAGAGAATATGGTCCTAAAATCCTTTGTTGAGGTCTAGTTCCAAAGAAATTTTGGCGATTATGTAGATTTGTTCCTCAAATATTTGTGTATATTTATTTATGTATCACCCTAATATGTTCCCAATGGCTTCTATCACTATATGGAGCCATAAATGTACGAGTAGATTATCTAGTCTAACCCAAACCAACCTTTGAGATACTACAATTATATTGGCGTTAAAATATGGGAACCAAGGGATGACAAAAGTTCCTGCAAAGCCCCAAAACCATGGACCCTCTAGCAATATATATTCAAAACCCTCTCATGATACAAATTTTACTATGAAAAAGCCCATGGAGCAAAGCTGAATCTCATAATTTATTGTCCAATTTGTGAATATCCAATGGAAGAGATCCATTAGTTTTAGCTAAAAAGTGTTGAATCTGCATAGTACTTCTTGAGATTCATATGTTATGAAAAAATAATTTGTTTATGGTAGATATACAGTCAATACTGGGATTTGATTTAGTTGTTCCACTATGTAGGGGTTGGGTATATTGTGTTTCTGATCTAGTGTTGTTGAGGCAACACATCTTCCTTTGAGGATATCTATGAAAGAAAAGATTCCATATACTTTCCCTTGATTTGATTATGTTACTTTAGGAATACTAGATCTAGACAATGCCCTTGTGCCCTTTGAATTTATTGGTCGAGGTGATCCTCCCCGAATCCTCAAGTTTAATATGATGGTGGATAACGGGAGGATGTTATAATCTTGTAACATCACATCTTCTTGCATTGATTTTCATCTACAGATTAGACTTTGTAGGAGTAGTGGGATACCCAGAGTGTGCACGATATTGTGCTTTAATTGTTTGACATGATTTGTGGCCAAAACCCAAAATAATATTGATTTTCCATTTGGGGATTTGACAAAAATCTGGAAGGCTACTAGTTCGAGTGCCTATACTTGACAGTCACACAAATCTTCAGTAGAATCAATGGATAAGTGTCGATCTGCAAAAGAGTGATATGGATTTCCGTGGCAGTATTGACTTCATAAGTTATGGCCAAACCACCAAACCCACCCACTTTGATCGAGGAAAATTTTGATCTGGCAAAAAACAAATTAGGCTTTTCACATACAATGCTACTCCTCCATTTTGACAAGCTAATGTGCTGAGGGGGTTGAGAATATCCAGATTCAGGATCTTTAACAATAGATCTATGAAATGAAGTTTGCGAGGTGGAATATTCACTTCTGTAGCAAATATTTTTCCTATCAGATCTGATCGATATTTCTCTTGTGACTAAGACCAAACAATTGTAAGATTTTTGCTCCAGAGTCGCCTTAATCCTACACAAGTCCATTCCCAACTCATGAATGTGATGCCCTTCACTTCCTTCTATTCCATCGTGTACGTACAGGCTGAGAAGGTACTCTGCATCTATCATTTGGTGAATGATACTACTAACAGCACAGGCTGTCAGTCTCCATCCTTGCATAGGAGACCGGAACTAGAATTAACTCCATTCAAAAACTCCATTATCCGACACACGAGCAGTGAGATCGTACCCTAGCGATGACGCAGAAGGTGCATTTGATGTCTGAAGAAACCTGACCGCATAAGGAAAGAAAAAGGACTATGAAACCCTAGCCATCACACCGAGCTTGTCCTCTTGACACAATTCCACTATCAATCTTTAATTTGATATTTTAATTAATATATTCTCATCTTAAATTTTACTCAATTTTTTTATTTTACGGTACAAAAAGGGTGGAGTTTATAATTTGTTAAGTCTATTTAGTATAAAATCAAAATTTCAAAAGTATTTTTAGTAAATAAATTTTAGAGATATAAATGTCCATGACAATACCACAAGTAACAATGACTATAGATTTTCCTTGTACAAATCATCACCAGTTTTTGTGTGTTTGAAAATCACAAGGTTTCACGATTGTTTTTAATCAATATAAACTTTTCAACAATACAAATAATCACAACATCACACATGAATATGAGCATGAATGTTTTTTTAACCACAATCATTCAATTTAAAATTAAAAACATATCAAACGAAATAAACATAAAATTTAAAAATTAATTTACAGATTGACGTTTTGTGATGATATAATTTTAAATGTATGTGGTTTTATTTTTTGCTATGTATTTATCTGTTATGCTTGTGTTTGTGTGTGGTTGTTTGTTTGAGTATAATATTTTTACACACATGTAATATCATATATAATAATTAATTTTGGAATGAGAAGAATTTTTATATTAACTTACGAATCTTTAAATTGTTGTTTAATTTAATAAAATCTTATTTTTTCAACATCATCAATGACTTTGAATTTTTCTAAATGCCGCTATTCAATGCACACTACTCTTTATAATTGTTTTTAATTAATATGAATTTTATAATTAGCTACATGTTGATGTTTTGTGATTATAGAATTTTAAATGTTTGTGTTTTGATTTTATGAAATGTATGTGTTTGTTTGTTTATGCTCTTGTTTGTGTATAATTTTAGAAACAAGAAATGCTTTCATTATAATATCTCGTATGGAAGGTCATTGCCCAAATTGTCTATTTACTTGATACAAATCACCTCTACGATGATTTTACACACATAAAATATAATATACAAGAATTACTGTCCCAATTAATTGAATGTGTATTGAACTATATATGTTTAGATTAGCATTTAGTTTAACAAAATTTCATTTATTTTTGCAAATGACCACAACATCATGAATGGCTATGGATTTTCTGTAAGTATCACTATTCAATTCATCTTTGAGAAGCATTTCTAATCAATACATATTGATAATTAGTTACAAATCCATGTTTTGTGATGGTAGAATTTTAAAAGTTTGTATTTTTATTTTATGTAATGTATTTATTTTTTCGTTTGTATTTGTATGTCTATAAATTTTGGAACACAATAGAAATTTTCTTAGAATCACTTGATAGAAATAACTTATATGATGATTTTAAGCATGCATAGTATCCAATTCAACAATTACACTTTAAATGAATTGAATGCTTGCATAACTTATCTATGCTCAATTTAATAAAAGTTCACTTATTTTAGTAAATGACCATGACATCATGAATGAAAATGTATCATTTTTTGTAACCACCACTATTCAATGTGTGTATTTTAAAATCGCAATTATTTTTAATGAATATATTCTTATAATTAATTACAATTTTATGTTTTATGATAGAATTTCAAATGTTTGTGACTATAGTTTATTTTGTGTATATTTTTGTGTTTGTGCATATATAATGGTTTTAAATTATTTTATGTGCAAAATTATGTGCGAATTGATATTCAATTTAATAACATCCAACTTATTTCTACAAATGATCATAACCTCTATTAGTTAACATATCTTTCAATAATAAAAATAAGTTTAATGTCACAAATGATTATGATGATAAACTTTTTGCAAGCACAACTACTCAATAGATTTCAAAAAATACACCACAAAACATTTATCATAATTTGAAATTATGTACTTTAGAGATTAATTAGCTAGAAATTGATGCTTTATAATGATAGAATTTTAAAATGTGTTTTTTATTTTTTAGTATGGGTTTATTTGTTGTGTTCATTTTTGCCTTTTTCTCTCATGATTTTACACATACATAATATCATAATATTAGAAGAAAAGCAGGAAAAAGTTAAATATTTTATTTTAAGTCACTTATGTTGAACTTAATTTGTTTACAAATATTTTAATCAAAATATATTTCAAAAATACAAATCTGCAGTTGAATTTCATCCTTTGATTTATATTTTTGTTTAAGTTAATAAATTAATTTTCAAAGAAAACACACAATTCACTTAAAGATATACAAATTTCTTTTTAAACATGCTAAAGATGTATTTTTCAAGGTGCTTATGTTTCCTCTAATTACAAAATTGAATTGTAATAAGCCTTGGTAAATTTATATTATGACCTTTTTAATTTAATATTTAATTGCCACTAAGAAGTCAAAGTTGGTCAAGTGATGTGACATATGACAGTGTAAATATTTATTTTTATTAATATAAAAAAATTGGCTTTTTGTTTTATGATTCTTAAAAAACTATTAAAGGCTTACATGTGATATTATACTTCTAATTCACATGGAAGGAGTTATGCGCAAGAAGAGGCAAGATAAAAAGTAAACAAAAATTTTCTTTTTGATAGAGTTGAATTGTTCGTTTTGCAGACTACCAAGAAAACACATGACTGAAAATAAAAATGTCATGGGTGAAACTCAAACAGATTGTTGGAGATAAAATGGGTTGTATAAAAGATAAGGGTATACTCGGAAAGAATGATTGTACTCATACCACAAAAGTAGCAAGATTCTGCTAAGGGTCAAGGAAATGTCAATTGGGAAATGGCTACTATTTGTTCTCCTGGGAAGTAGGAGATAGAGCTTTGGGGGAACTAATTGGAAAGATAGTTCTTGGTTAGAGGAATTAAATACACTTTAACTTATTTCCAACAAGAAAATCTTAGATAATTATATTCTAAAAAATAATACACTTGAATGTGTGCAAAGATGCAAAAGGATATTATATAATAGATTAAAGAATCTTGTTTTAATGGATAAATATATAAACATGCACAGTAACCCTTATTCACCTATAAAAGTATAGTCTGTTGTAAGCTACTATAGAAAAGAACTATTGGAGGTAAGAAAAATAAATTTATACATAGTTTAACTTGTAGAAAAATAAATGTATACCTAGTTTAGCTTAATATAGATCAAAGGACTGGAATCATATCAATTGGCCATGGAACAAGAACCTTGGGTAAGGTATTACTAGGGCCTAAAGGACAACCTTCACAAACTCCCATGACAAGTGTTCAACACACCTCCTCCCTAATTTTCATATTGTTTTCTTGAAAGAAAATGATAGTAATAGTAAATTATATAAAATCATTATGTAGAAACAAAATATATAGAGTTGGCCCAAATATCTAATATGTCCTCATAGAATATAAATAGAAAAAATATCATAGTATTGTAAAACATTGAT
>APFE031351392.1:1256-25735 GCA_000404065.3 Pinus taeda | reverse complement strand
AAAGGAAGCTCATCCATGGAGAAAGATTTATCTCCTTCAGGATTGCACAGTTGGATCAGAGGTTAGTGAGTGTGTGAAGAGGCCAATTCACATAAGTGACAGCACTGGACCCCAAGAAGAATTGTACAAAGAAATAGGAGGCTTGGAGGGCAGAGGAGAAGGTTTGAGAGAGGCCTTTGACTGTCTATGAGTAGCAGAGGGATTGCAGAGAGAGCAGGATAGCTTGTGCGCTGATTATTTTTGTAATCCGGACTATATTTCCACTTGTATGATAATAAAGAGTTGGGGTTTTAGGCTGAGGCTTTCCCCTGGTTATATCTTCTGTGTTATGTGTGATTGATTTCTCCTTATCAGTTATATGTGTTCTATTGATCTTGTTCATATTCGATTAAGCTTCCGCAAAGTTTGTTGTAGAAGTATATCTTGTATTTTGCTTTAGTATATTGCATAATCTATTGATCTACAGTGGGAATTTCAACATAGTCTTTCCTAGTAGTGCGCATGGAAAGTTTCCCCGAAAAAGAAAAAGGAAAAAAAACATCCCTAAAAAATAGGGATCTATTTTTAGTATCACGAAGGAGGCACTTGCACAATTTATAGAAACTTTCACCAAGTGTTACATTTTCCTTGATTTTAGGCATGCACGTCATAAACCCTAAATTGTCCAAATATATTTAATCGATGCTTCTAAATATCATTTCCACATTCGTTCTTGGAGCTATAGCATTCCCAAGGAGATCAAGGAACCTTTGGTGCGATCATCAACGCTTTTCCACGTGAGTTTTGCTTTTATCGTCTTTTGCCTCTTTTTATGTCGCTTTTTGTTGTTTGGCTTGTGTGAGTGTCATTTTACTTTTTTATCTTCATAGTTTTTGTCGTTTTGACTTGTTTTAACTTGTAGAAGTGTTGTTTTAAGTTTTATATTTCCTTTCCCAAGTGTTGCATTAATTTTCTTGTTTTTGCACCAATGGTCACAGTTGCGACGAATCTCCTCACCTAATTCGTTTTCCTTCTATTTGATTAATTGTTGCACTTGATTCACATAAATTTATCTAACTTAGTCATATTTGCACTCAGCTTCACACTATCTCTCAAATCTGTTCATTTTCCACACTTAGGTAGATCTCAAATTCCCTTGGCCAATTTTCACTTTGCCAGCTGGCACTGCGCAATCCTAAGGATCAAGCCACAAGCTGGGCCTTTGGAATTGTGTAGTGCACAGTCCAACCTGGCTCCAACTACACATTGCATAGTTCCAATAGCCATCCTGTCAGCTTGCCCATTGAGACTGCGTAAATCACAGTCTCTCCAAGGCCTTTGCCCAGGATGAACTGCACATTGCAAGTTTCAACCATTAAGCTTTCACGTTGGCTGCTGGGACTGCACAGTGCATAGTTCCCACAGGAAGCTAGTCTCTCTTATCAAAAAATAAATAAAAAAAATTATGCAATCCTCCCCATGTAGTGCCCGGTTTGCTGCTTGAAATTTCCTTATAAGTTGTTTTGTTTAAAACTGAAATTTGCTTGCCATGAGTGTCTTTTTTGTCCCACAGGTACAACATTTGTTGAGCACCTCTCCAGCAGTCACTATTACCATGGCAGCTAAGAGAGTTGCATCAAAGGAAACCACTGAGAGAAGTACTGGGAAGGTAGTTGAGCAAACATCAGTTGATTTTCCAGTGTATGCAGATACTCAATTTTTTATAGAGAAAGCATCATCACTGACATGGAAGTAGATTAAAGATGATTTTTCAAAAGACTTTGAGGCAGACTTAGAGGACTGACAAGTTTATCTCAACATCCGACAGTTGGGGCTATACAAGGTTGCATGCAGGTATCTCGTCTTCCCGTGTGTAGATATCATTAGTTAGATTGTCTCAAATATGGATGAGAAGACCTTGACATTGATCAGTGCCAATGGGAAAAATCTTGCCACCTTCAGGGTAGAAGGCTTTAAAAAAATATATCACTTTCCTGAGCAAGTAGAGGCATGGACTCACTCTTCTATGCCACTCACAGCTATGTGAACACAAGAGACAATGTCAAATGTTAGGTGAAAGAGCCATCTAATTTTCGACAGATACCCACCCATGTGTATAAGACAAAGTCCCTCAGGAAGGTTTACCAACTCTTGGTCATCTTTTCTTGAAGAATCCATGGTCAAGAGAGCACTGAAACCTTTCCTGAAGGGTGAGAAATCTTATTGGACCAATTGGTGAATGATGGGAGGTCATTTAACTAGTCAGATATGTTGGTTCAACAATTGAAGGCCCATTTAGCGTAGGCTCAGAATTCGCCCAAGGGTGAGTGAGCAAGGTTCTATATATCTACATACTTATTTGATGCATTTTGTGTACAACAACAGTTCCCTAGCATGAATTGGACATGGACATGTTACACAACATTTTGTCACTGTCCCTGTAATCCCCGTCCATGATACTGGAGGACCCCTACAGTGTACCCGACATGCTTTCCTATCATGAAGAAACTCCCATTGTGTCCCTCTTCATGAGCAGAACAATTCCCTTTTGCATAATTTCCCAAAAATCTTCTGTTTATCCCAGTTTACAAGACCAACGCTAATGACTCGTGTCGTCCTCGCACTGATATGTAGGGATTACAACTGTCCCTAGCACCAATTGGACCGACTAAGCCCTTTCTCAGTCATGTCGATCCTCTTTTGGAAAGTTTTTTAAATATGGAGCCGAAGCTTCCAATTGTAGAAGCTTCGTAACTGAAGTCTGGTAAATGGTTAGGCTGGATGGAGTTGAGGAGGTCAATTTGGGATCCTTTCCCCTATTAGGATGGAACTAATCCAAGAGATAATGCCTTCTCCCATGAGAAGAGGAACCATCTCCCCTCCATCCAAGCTATATAAACCTCTCTTTTTCCCAAGCACAAGTTAGTTTTTAGTCCTAATTAAGTTCTGGTTATAGTTTTGATTTTGGAGTAGTCAGCAAGCTACCCATGGTTTGTAGCTTTCTAGCTTGTTTAAGGGACAATTGCAAGTTTGGTTTGGTGTGAAGAATAAAGGGAAGATCCTTGAGACTACCATTGTTGAGGCTATCTGTGAGATGCAAGTAGAAGTGTGTGGGAACCCGGATATGTCAGAGGAGAACAACAATGTCAAGACATCGATTATAATCTCTTCTTGAACTAATATAGATGCAACTATCGATTGATTTACTACATTAAATGTCATCTCACATATTTATGGCTTAATGTTTCTTGAATTTTTAAGTAGGTTGAATGCAATTTGTATGTTATCATGTTTGTTGTTTGTTGTCATTGGCTTGTTTCAGGTGTTCGAAGGAAGGAAATTGAGGATAGCTGGAGTGAGGAAGCAAGATCGTCACTAAGTAGAATATCATACTAAGAGGTAGGCCCTCTTATTTGGTTCTAGCCTAAGGAGATCTTCCATAGATTGTTTGTTTGTGCCTAGACCCGCTCTCTCGAGTTAGAGGAATTGTTTGTGTCTGCACTTAGAATTTACCTGCACCACAAATTGGCGAATCCACTAGGGATGTCAATCCTTCTGTTTGCTTGTTTGTAATTTCATGGTTTTGTGTGAACTTTTCTAGTATCACCATTTCCCTTTAGTCTTGTCTACTTTGCCTGGTTTACTGCTCTAGGTCTGAAATTTACAGTAGCAAGTCTGGTCTCAGCCTTTAATTTTTTTTATTTTCCTTTCCTTGCATCCTCAGTTAGCGCGCTTATTTTCTTAACAATCATGTTGATCAGCATGAATTTATCATAAACAGTCACGCCGACCCCCTTCTGGCGCTTGTTGTCAGTTTGGAAATCACGTCGATGCTTATAGGTAGAGAATAGGGCTTGCCCTAGATCTCAACCAGTGTGTCTTGCTCTCTCGATTTCTACCTCTAATCTTGTTTAGGTTGTGTTCTCCCTGACTAGAAAGCTTCATTTGGTTTGGGTTATGTGCTTGTTGATTTGCATTCCTTTTACTTGATCTCTTGAGTCCTTGGATGATTGGTGACCCTAGGGCATCTAGGTTGTCATCCATTCAACTAATTGTGAACTTAGTGAGTCAAGTGATTGGTGAATTTACTCCTTGCATTTCCTTTGTAGTCCTCTTGTTGCTTTGATCTCCATCACACAAGTTTGAAAGGTTTCGTTTTCTTAAGCATCTCTTTTCTAGCATAGATCACATTGCTTGTCTTGTTTTTGATAGAGTCATTGCGTCATTGGTTTAGAATAAAACCTCTTTTGTGACTTTTCATTTGTTTAAGGATTGATTATTTCGAAAACTTTTTCATTGAAGTGTTTTATGAAAGATTCATTTTGTCATTTCATGAAAAGTCCATAATTCTAGTTTGTTGCATCAATGTGTTATGTTAGTTAGCATCATTGACGACTAGAGTTGCATTTGCATTTGAAAATAAAAATAAAAAAGTGTCTTTACTTGTGAAAGGATTGCTTGAAGTGCACTTATTACGAAAATAGGAATTGGAAAGAGTTTTTCATTAGTTTATTTTCAAAAAGTAAAATAGTGAAAAAATCATTTTGCTTTCAGTTGCTTGATTGTGTTGGAAATAATACTGAGAGGGGGATGAATTAGTATTATCTGATCAATAATTTTTCTTTTCTCAAACAGATTTATATACGCTACTTCTGTGAAGTGAACTAGCATGTACATGCAACTATGATTAGAGAAACCAGCGTACACCCATAAAACTTGTGATTTAGACAATTTATCATGTGTTGATCTTTAACCAGTGCATCAGTAACTTAGTAAAAAAAGCAGTAAAAATAGAATAAACCATCACACATAAGCAACACACATGAACACCAAGATTTAAGGTGGAAACCCAATGTGGGTGAAAACCACCTACTACTGTCGTCTTTGTCTTCTTTTAATAATAAGAAAATCTATTTACAATCTTGTACTGGTGCAGAGTCATACCAGTACGCAGGAACCCACCTGCAGAAGGCTACAACCTTCTCTCATTTTCCAGCTTCTACTGGAAGGGAGCTGCAACCCCCTAGCTCTTGTACTAGCCAATGTGATTACTAGTATGTAGGCGCCAGTCTACAGAAGGTTATGACCTTCTCTCTTCCTCCAGGGACCAGGTTTCATAAATTTTTAGACTGGATGCTCCTGGTACACAATAATACACATGAAGGCCTCGCTTCATCAAATTTTCATACTGGACCCATCAAAAACTTTGAAACTCAAATTGCATCAACCAACAATTAGTTAATCTGAACAATGAGATCATTGTCACCAGAACACTGTGTTGAACCTAGAAACCTGCATCATCATTCAAAACCAGCTACAACCTCAAAAATCATGCATCATAATATATACGCTACTTTACTGAACCCAACATGCGTGTATACGCTACTTCCTGTAATCAAACCTGCATATACCTTCAAAACTACTGAAACATAAAATTTTTGAATCAAGTCTATACCAACTAGCAGTATGTTGACCATCTACTATCTATTTACAGAGCTTTACACAAGCAGTAGTAGATATCACCCTTCTCACTTATCCAATCAATCAATCAGATACAAAACTCCTTATGCATTCAGTTTTACATTCATATCTAAGAAGACTTCATTGACAGACAACTGAAAAACAATAGAACTGATCAGATAGATCAGTCAGATCTGAAGAAAAAGGCTTTTCTTTTGTATATGCTACTTGGAAGAGTAGAACCTGCGTGTACACGCGTTTTTGCTGAGACGAACCAGCATATAGATCTGCAAATATTGGCTCATAACTTTGCTGCAATTCTGGATTTCAGAAAAACCCAGATCATGATATTTAAAGAATAAAGCAGGTGTACATAATCAGATCTAACACAACTGATATCAGATCATTCAATGATAAGTCATTTCAGGTCTTATGATCCTGATCCAACATTGAATTCAAGGTGCACATAAATATTTTCAGATCAAATCACCAACCAAGCCCCTGCAACATAAAATATACTTCAGATAGAAGTATTCCTTAGAAACCCATTCACTTCCACACCCTGGCCTAATGATCTTCTCCTCCTTATATAGTTTTAGGCCTTTCTTAATACCTTGGACCAAAACCACTTAGGACCAATACCTTGGACCAAATACCTCGGACCAAATACCTTGGACCAAAACCTTGATTTTTCAACCTGTATGCACTTTTCCTCTTGTGATAATGCATGTATATGTATACTCTCTTTTTGTTCTATGAACCAGCGTGTATATGTTATTTTGACTAAGTGGACCTGTGTATACTTCTTAAACTGCTTTACATCAACCTTTTCCTTCACCTTCTTTATTCTGATCAGTAGACCTTAGTTCCATCTTCCTGTTCTTCTGTACCACTGCCCTGTTACCTCTGAAGATTCCTGTTGTACTGTGAGTTTCCTTTTATCAAAACTGAATTGACCTGTGAGTGAGTTGCCATCAAGGACAACACTTGTATCATAATGCCAACAATCTCCCCCTTTGGACTTGATGGCAACCATCATGGTGTTGATTATTGCAAGCTGTAGAAACTGTTAGAGATAACATGCAACACCAAAATACTCTCCCCCTTTGACATCAAGGGCAAAGGGAGGACCAAGCAACTTTCCTCCTTTGATATACATTATGTTGTCCATACCCCCCCTGAGTACGTGCTGAGCCTGCAGAGATATGATTCAAAGGAATAACATAACTCTATAACTCAATTAAGTGAGTATGACTTCCTTATGACCAATGACTCATACATACATCAATCACCTAACCAAGTGGGGATATAGCACATTTAACTCATCCACCCAATCAAGTGGGGATATACCAATTGTTTATACATGACAAGAATACAACAATTATTACATCATCCATCCCATGCAAAGTGGGGATAAAAAAAAATTACATCATATGTCCACTAGGACTCATTGAAATATAGATCATGACAGAAGAAGTCATATCACACCCTAGATCTTTACATGACTTATGCAACAAATGATATAAGTATCTAAAGCCATAACTGAACTCAGCAACCATGATGCCAACAATGCTGAATGTCTGTGAAGGTTAATGCTCCCCCTAAACCTGTTCTACCTGTGCATTGTCAACAAGTCATTCATCAAGGCATCCTTGTTAGTTAGATAAAAATTAATGAAAAAAGCATATCGTCAGACTATAATCATCAATTAGATATCATTTTTGGGATTCAACTGCGTTAAGTAAGTCATTCATGAATATCAGACAGAGCACCCATATCAGAGTCTGCCCCACTGTTTTTCTATTAGAAAAACATATATGCTCCTTCAGCCATAGAAACTCGCATGTATACGCGACCATACTTCATGAAACCCACATATAATAATCTTCTTCATCTGAAAAACTGGATTTAACAGCAGGATGATGCAACAACTACTCCCATATTTTGTCTGAGATATTCAAATGTTTCATATACAACTACTCCCATATAGGTTTGTATATGCATGAAGAGTAAGGTCTATATCATCAACATAAACAACAATAATTAGCAGTTTATCATTTTCAATTTGTGTATAAATTGTTATCTGTAGAACCTTTTGTGAAACCTTCTTGTTGTAGATATTTGTCAAGGTGGTAATACCAACCCCTTGGATCCTATTTTAGACCATATAGAGCCTTTTTGAGCTTGCATACGAGTTTTTCATCATTTCCAAGAATAAATCCTTCTAGTTGTTCAATATACACTTCTTCTTCTTCTAAATCTCCATTAAGGAAAGTTGATTTTACATCCATTTCATATACTTTGAATTTTTGAAAACTAGAAAGGGTAAGAAACATCCTTATAGCTTCAAGTCTGGCAACAGGTGCAAAGGTTTCTTCAAAATTTATACCTTCTTGTTGAGCATACCCTTTTCAAACAAGTCTTGCCTTGTTTTTAATAACTTCTCCATTTTCATTCAACTTATTCTTAAATATCCATTTTGTTCCTATAACATTTTTATCATGAGGTTTAGGAACTAATTCCCAACTATCATTATTTTCAATTTGGTCTAATTCTTCATCCATGGCCTTGACCCAACATTCATCCTTGCATGCTGCATTTACATTCTGAGGTTTTGTGGAGGATAGTAATGCTATATAACTTGAGGTCCTTGCAAGAGTTCTTCTTGTTTTTACTCCAGACCCTTTTTCTCCTGATTCATTGTGCTCCTCCTTTTCTTTTCCCCTTGCCAATGCTTTAAAAGTGGCTTCTCTCATATCTGATGAACTCACATCGCTAAGACCTGAAAAACCGAGACATAATTCGAAATAAACTTTAAAATAAACTCAATTAACCTAAGGCGCATTTGAAACCTACCAATCACATCTAGAGGGTCTAGGCTAGATACGTGTTCCAGCGTCTTTAAACCTAGTAGCTATCGTTAACTTCGGCACTAGGCATCCCTAGTATGGACTTGTGCTCCCTATACCATCGTGTATATAAAGGGAGACCCCATTAGGTTGCAATCCTTTATTCATAGGAAGCCGAGTCTACTGCCTTGTAGACGCGGTACATCGAACACGACATTCGGGGAGATTGCCTGTCTACACTTCTCGGTTCGCCAGGAGGTATTCTACAGTTCACGGTTACCTGGTAATCCTTTTTACCTAGATCATCCTGAGTAGTCATTTGATCTTTTTGAATCATTAAATTTAAAAGATTGTTCGAGCGCTTTTCCTTTCAAGCTCGTTTCAAATCGAAAGTGATAGAGTCATCTTTGTTTCTTTCTTGACTCTTAAAACATGAAAGACCACCAATTTTTTTATGCATCTTAAAAAATTATTGCCCACGATCTCATAACATCCTTGTTAGTCTTTTCTAGACCAAATCCTGAGTATTCCTTAATGTACATTTTCAAGCCTTGAAATTTATCTCTCTTTTCCTGTTATTTGAGATGAAGTCATTTTGGCTGAACCATTCGGTTCACCTAGTTCCTCTTCCTCTCCTCTGTCTGAAAGATTGTCTAAGGAGCCATTTCTTGAATTACCACAGTCACTTGAGGACCAAGGCATTGAACTCAGCCTTGTTCTAAGCATTCAACCTTTGTCATCTCGTCCTCCACCTCCCTCAGATACTGGGTCACTTTTTGATATTGGCCCGAAATCTTCGGACAATCCTGTCTAGACTCCTAAGAGTTCGCCGACTCTTGAAGGTCAGCTTGGACTGGTCATTTATCCTCCGACTCCTTTATTTGATCCTGTTATTATATCACAGCAGCGTCTGTACAGTCTATACGATCAGTCGGGTATTCCTTTGGAATTATCCCCTCGAACAACTTCTGTCGTTTGTAGTCACTTGATTCCACCTATGGAATCCGATGGCGAAATTCCAGTCTCCTCTGCAGGTCACTGGGAGGTCTCCACTCCACAAATTGTTGAAGAGGAAGAATATCCTTTTCCACGTAAAGGTTTCCCCTACATGGGAAGCATTCCCATCAATGTTTATCAATATTTTCCACCTAGTTATGTGACATTAGCACAATTGGTCTCAGGTACACCTAGTGCCTCATCGCTTTATCATGATCCTATTTGGGCATCTGGCGCTAGGCCTACCACAGGTCCGTTCATCCAGAATCCAACCTCCCAACAGACGGTGATTTATGCTGTCACTTCGGTCCCGATGCAACCCACCATTCTGAATCCTCTTGTCTCGCCGGTTCAGGTAACCTGTCTAGTTCAACCGACGGTCTCGAGTCATGTCTCTCTTAGTTTGTCAATCCCTCCAGTAAATGGATAAGATATTGCGTGTGGGGGGAAGAACCCAAATGTTTCTATGGTGTTAAGCACAACCAACGTGAGTGGCTCACAAGCTCACATGGTTGGGATGAACCAGTCGTCCTCTGGTGCTATTCAACACCTTGTTGGTCCTGCTGGATCAAGCAATTTCCAATACCAATAGGTCCAAAATCCCATTGGTCTGTCTGGGTCAAGTAATTTCCAGTATCAACAGCCTTATGAGGCTCAGGTTCAGTACCAAACTCCTTATGCTCCATATGGTTCTCAAGAAATGGTCAATCTGCCTTACGTCTTTTACCTTGGATAGTATGTTCAGCCTGGTCAGTCCACCATTCCTAATGGCTATGGCCAGATACAGTTTAGAAATTTTCAAGGTATCAATCCAGGAACTATTCAAGTACCCTTGCAATAGTTGCAACAAACCGTGAAGCCGTAGATGCAGTATGTTCAACAAACGTCTTAGCCTATGTCTTCGCAAGGCCAACCTTTGCAGCTGCAGGGATAGCCTTTGCAGCCACAAGGTCAAGCCTTCTAGCAGCAGGGCCAACCCGGGCAGCAACAACCCTTGTACTCATATCAATAGGGGAAACCCTTGCAAGGACGAGGTCAGGGTCAAGTCCTATAGCAGCAGGCCCAAAATCCTAATGTCCAAGGACAACAGGTTTAGGATCCTTTTGTCCAAGGGCAACAGGTATTAAATCCTTATGTCTAGGGGCAACAGGTCCATAACTCGTATGTCCAAGGGCAACAAGTGCAACATCCATATGTCCAAGGTCAACATTCTCAACAACCTTTTAACCCATATGTTGCTTATCAACAACCTATGGCTGGATAGTTGCAAGGCTTTCAAGGTCAAAATCCACCCTACAGGCAAGGTAACCCATAGTGGGGGCACAATTAAATTCCCTATGGACAAAACCCTCCACTATGGGGAAAAAATCCTTACCATCAGGGATAGGTTCCTCCAGTTGGAATCATTCGCCATACTAGCCTCCGGTCCCTTCCAAGATTCCGAGTGATTGTCCAAAGTTTGAAGGAAAAGCCAAAGAGGATCCACAAGCCCATGTGATGACATATCACCTCTAGTGCTCCTCGAATTCTTACATTAATGATTACATTCGTCTTCATCTTTTCCAATGAAATCTTACAGGAGGTGTAGCTAAGTGGTATATAGAGCTACCTCGAAATACATATCATGACTTTAACACTATCACCATGGCCTTTCTCACACATTTCCAATTGCCAGTTCGTTATGAAACCGACACCCACCTGCTAATGTCACTCAAGAAAGACCTTGCAACCCACATATCTGATCATATGCATGAAAGGAGGCGTCGGTGTCGCTTGATTAAGTTCAAGATTGATGATCAATTGTTGACTGAATGGTTCACCAAATCCTTCATCAACAAAATTGTTGAGGACATAGCTATGGGAGGATGTGTCACCGAGGAATAAGCTATTGTGTGTTCCCAGTATCTAGACCTTGTCTATTCACAATCTGGCACGTTATATGATGTGTTACCTGATGCACCCAGACCATCATCTAATTTGACGTCATCTAAGTCTCCTGGTACACCTCCTGTCGATGGAGTAATTGGTTCAGTGACATAGGCCCTTGAAAAATCTTCTTCCAAATAAAAGTCGGTCTCCAACACTGCTTCCAATCATACTTCTCGTAATCCTCCTAGCCTTGGTAAAACCTCAGAGGTCCACGTTGTTCAGTCTACCACAGCGGACAAATCCTCAAAAGGTAAGAAGAAAGGCAAAGGCAAGGGTAAAGCCGATGCCCCAAAACAAGGTCCTCCTAATTCATCTGCTAGTGATGCCTCTCAACAAAAGCCTAAGTATTCGTGCCTCATTTGTGAGGAGGATCAGTATACTAAGGATTGTCCCAGACGATTCGAAGTTAGTCGTTTTCTCAAAGGGACCCCAACTGTCCTAAAAGAGTCGTTTCCATCCCAGCAAACCCAAATGGTAGACCAGCCTCAATCGTCTACTTCCTCAAGTTCACAAGTGTTCATGATGAGTACGCCCATCAATGTGGCTACTAGATAAAAATATTATCAAACTTCTACCCCAACAGCAAGGAAAGAAAAAGAAGTTGCCCCTTCTTCTTCTTATCTGTCAAGTTCTAGTCCTCTTCATATAGAGTGACCTAACCCTGATTCGCTTGTTCGACCACCTTCTTGAGGTGTGCTACGAAAGTCCTTGTACAATCCCAATGCTCACACCGCTTAGCACTATAATATTATTGAGGATTTGGATCAGGCACCATCGGCTATGTCTGCCCTCGAGGTACTTCAAAGCTATCTGTCTAAAGGGAAACCATTACTGTCAGCTATGGGGGGTATTGATCTTGCTAATTCCAGTCTTACATGTTTTGATCTAGAAAACCACGTTTCGCGTCTTCCTCATCAGATTTCCTTTCTCGTTCATGTCATCATCAATGAGAAAACCATTCATAGGACCATCATCGATGAAGGTGCTTCTACCTGCATCATGTCAGTCACTTGTTGGAAGGAAATTGCTTCTCCTACTCTAAACCAATCCGCTAACACTTTGGAAGCTTTCGACGAGCACGATTCGCGACCATTCAGTGTCTTACCCAACCTTGTCATTACTTTGGAGGGAAAGACAATACACTTTGAAGTAGAAATTGTCGACACTAATCTAAATTATAATATTCTACTCGGATAGAGTTGGACCCATGCCATGCATGTCATAGCCTCCTCCCTATTCTGCGTGATTCGTTTCCCCCATCAAGGGAAGATAGTCACAGTTGACCAACTATCCTTCTTTGCCTCTTCCTCCTCAGATGGCAATGTTCTGTATGTCAAGCACACTGATGCTCCTTATGAGAGTGTGGGGGCAGGGCTTTTCAAAGATCCTGCCTTGATGGGAATTTTTCCTCTCCCACCTCCTCATGTTGCCTCTGTCAACATGATCTTGGTCAAATATGATCCTTGGGTCATACCTTCATCGAATATTGTTGATACATGGGGTGAGGTTATCCTGCTAAGTCCAGCCGAAATCAATTATGTGGAAATTGTTTTGGCTTCGCCTTTGGTATCCTCTGATCCTTCTGTGTCGAGGAAACCTCTTGATGCGTATTCTCAATCACCGTGGCTTGGTGCTTCGGAATCTCTTAATCCCTTAGCCGAGACTTTCCTTTTTGACAAGAGTGTCATGGAAGTAATGTCTCTGGAGGAAACACCTTGGAATGACACTCATCATCATTCCCCGTTCTTGCCTAGCCTAGCGGTCATGTCTACTTGTCTCAAGGAGTTCTCTTCTCAGTTTCCCTCCCTACCACTTCAGACACTGATCATGACTCATGAAGTTTGGTTGGAAGGAAACATGGGTAACATTACCCAAATGATGCCAATCAATATTTCTATTAATCCTGGTATCGTTGAAAATGTACATATTAGGGTAACTTGTTCTCTAGATGAGATCAAGCTTTATACTCGTCTATTCCAAGAGTTTCGAGATGTGTTTGCGTGGTCATATGAAGAAATGCTCGACATTGACCCAAGTATAGTTGTGCACAAAATACTGACTTACCCTCATGCGAAGCCCATTCGCCAACAGCTTCGTCCAGTGCACCCTAGAAAAGCGGCCACCATCAAGGGTGAAGTTGAAAAAATTCTCAAAGCTGGATTTATTTATTTGATCCCTCTTACAGATTGGATGTCAATTATTGTACGGTGACAAAGAAACAAGGCACTATTCACGTTTGCGTTGATTATCGTGATCTCAATCGTGCTTGTCCCAATGATAACTATCCCACTCCCTTCATTGATCAAATCATTGATGAATGTGCTGGGAGCAAAATATTTTCCTTTATGGAAGTTTTTTCTGGTTACAACCAAATTAACATTGCACCGGCTGATCAAGAAAAGACGGCCTTTATTTTACCGTGGGGTACTTTTGCGTACAAAAATCTCCCTTTTGGCCTTAAGAATGCTGGGGCTACTTTTCAGAGAGCGATGTCTTATGCGTTCCACGACATTCGAAACATCATTCAACCTTACTTGGATGACCTTCCTTGTCATTCTCGTAAGCTCCATGGTCACCCTGATCATCTCCAGCAAATTTTTCTTCATTGTAGACACTACAACATTTGGTTGAGTCTTCATAAGTGTGTCTTCTGCGTCGAATCTGGATGACTCCTCGGCTTTATTGTCTCTAAGGAAAGAATTCGCCTTGATCCTCTTAAATTCGAGGCCATAGTTAATTTACCCCCTCCATCTTCATTGCATCAATTGCAGAGTTTGCAAGGAAAAGCAAATTTCCTTCGTCGTTTCATACCAAACTATGCTAAGCTAGCTTCAGGATTCACCCGGTTGCTCAAGCAAGGAACCCTATTTGTCTGGGATGAGGTCGCTCAAAAGTATTTCGATGACCTAAAGATTGTCCTCATCAATGCCCTTTTTCTGCATCCCCCGAACTATCATCGCGATTTCTTCCATTATCTCGTTGCAAGCTCTAGCACTATCACCATGGTGTTGGTACAGGACGATGACAAAGGCAATGAACATGTTATTTATTACCTCAGTCACAATCTCCTCGAAATCGAGATGCATTATGCCCACATCGAGAGGTTGGATTTGGCTGACATATAGGTTGTTCAACGCTTTCAGCACTACATTCTCTTACCCACTACTACTGTGATTTCGAAATGCAACCTCATGACCTACATCCTGACTCGTCAGTTGCTGGGGGGAAAATATTTGAAGTTGGTTGTTATCCTCCAAGAATTTGATTTGGTGTTTACTACTGCCAAATCTAAGAAATCACTGGTTTTCTCCGAGATAATTTGCTCCCTGCCTTCTGCGTCCCTTCCTGCTGGTGCTGATGAGCAACGCCCAGACAAGACTATTTTCCTGATTGGCACCCACGACCCATGGTACGGTGATATCATCGTGTATCTCCAGACGTACACATTTTGGTCTGTGTTGACTTGGGATGATTGTCGACGCATTCAGCATCAATCCCAACCCTATCGTATTATTGGAGATACTTTATACCATGTCAGTGTTGATTCAGTTCTTCGCCGATGTCTTACTCTCTAGGAGGCTGAGAGAGTTTCTAATGACTGTCATTCTGGCACATGTGGCAGTCATATGTCTACATATGCTATTGCTCAAAAAATCCTTCGCGTTGGTTATTTTTGGCCATCCATCTTCAAGGATTGCATCCTTGTTGTTCGCAAGTGTCATGAATGCCAAATTTACCAACGAAAGATGCATGCCTCACCCGCTCACCTACACCCTGTTATTACCGTCGGTCCTTTTTCCAAATGGGGCATCGACTATATGACCTGTAACCCTCGTTCGGTCGAGGGGCATGGGTATATTATCGTTGTTGTGGACTATTTCACCAAATGAACTGAAGTGATGCCTACAAACTCTGCGAATGGTAAAACGGCGGCTCAATTTCTATTCAATCATGTTATTTCCAGGTTTGGAGTGCCTCAGGCCATTGTCACCGACCATGGCTCCCATTTTCAAGATTACATGATGGCTGAGCTGACCTCTGTGTTGGGCTTGTGCCACGATGGCTCAACCTCGTACTACCCTCAAGCTAATTTCCAAGTTGAATCTATGAACAGAATCTTGGTCATGATGCGTTAGTGCACCACTGGGATGCACAAATCAAATTGGCATCTCATGTTTTTCTCATCTCTGTGGGCTTACTGAACCTTGACCAAGGACGCAACTGGATTCACACCATTCCAGCTAGTCTACGGTCTGGAAGCAACTTTACCAATTGAGTGTGAAATTCCATCTCTCAGGCTAGTTGTCAAACTTCTCCTTGAGACCTCACCCCAGGAAGATCATCTCTTGTACCTAGAATGACTCGATGAGACTCGCCGTCTTGCTGCTCTAGTGATCGAAGCATAGAAAAAGTAGGTCAAATCCCACTTTGATCAGTTCGTCTTTCCTCGAGCCTTTTCTGAGGGCAATTTGGTTCTTCTGTATGATCAAGCTAATGATAAGCTGGGGGCAGGAAAGTTCGAACCCATGTGGCATGGGCCCTACATTGTTAAAAGTGTATTACAAAAAGGGGCCTATGAGCTCATTGACTATGAGGGAAATCTTTTAGACAAGCCCCGCAACGGGCTTTATCTCAAAAATTATTATGCTTAGATAGTATTGGAGTTATGTTTCAGCGCTTTTATCAACTCGTAAATCTCCAATGAAAAGATCTCCGAGTATTTTTCTCTTTTTGACTTGTAAAAGAGAATAAAATGGGGGGTCTACTTTCAAGCTCTTTTCCGACTCTTTAAACACGAAAATATTGTCGAGCTCTTGTCGTTTTGAACTCATTAAAGGCTGCAAAATGTCATGCGCCCAATATGCGTTTACCCCTTTTTCGGGTTGGGATGCACTATTTACGAAAAAGGTACTCCTTGACTGAAATGGTCGAGTGGTTCTCTCAAGTATCAGTTTCTACCTTTTCAGGCTCGAGAGACACAAATGTACAAAAAGGGACCATGTGGAGTTTTGTTTTCTGTGTCTTTTTCAAACTCTCTAAACATGAAAAAGATACCAAGTTACCCCTTTGTCGGACTTGTTATCACATCAAACGACATTGGATTCATCGCCATGACGAACGTGAGATTATCCTTCCTAGAGCTCGTTAAACTTACTAGGTCGGATTCATCCAAAGGATGAACTTACAGTGCGAGAACAAGCTATCCCCTTCAAGATTGTGATAAAAAATAATTGAGGTACCTGCCAGAAATGGTGGGGAAAATTGGAAATTTTGTCAATTGTGTCGGCAACTTACTCTTGAACATGACACTTTCTGTTTCGTGTCAGGTTGGGATATCCTCCTTTCATCGATGACCTTCCTGGGTTGGGCCATTCATTTTTGCCTTCCATTTGATCTCTACCACGTCATCACAACCACCGATCCTATGGATCCAAAAGCTGCCAAACTCCGGAATCGTGTCGCCGATATGTTCAAGAGTTAGTCCCTCTGTAGTTACACTTACTCCTGATCCTATGTACCATCTAAAATCATTTGCATCCATTTTTCTCATGTCAATGATGTGGGATACATCATGGCCCTCCTTCGACATAGTCGCTTCCTGTCGACTTTAGCTCGTTATCCAGGAAGCTAGCCGAGAGACTCCCTTCCAGTACCTTAGAGCTTGCATGCCCTAATGGAAAGTTCTCCATACTCGACGACAAGTTCACATCATTGAATTTCAATTGGTCGATTTCACGGGTGTTCAACATCAGTTCCTTTATTCACATTCCGTGAACTGTGCTACCAATACCTTGAGAGCCATTGTCATTATTGGTGGTTTCTCTCGCGCTTGTTAATGGTTCACATTATTGACCAGTAATCAAGCGACCTCCTGGCATGTTTGACTTCAACACATTCATTCACATGTTAAGATTTGTACTTTGATCAGGTCGTTTGGAGCGCAAGACCCTGGGCTAAGATTACACATGTCCAGGTTGCGAGGTGATGTGACATGGTCATGTTGATATACATGTCTCTTTCAGATGGATGGCTATGACCATACCATGATTTTTTATATGTGATGCTTCTCATTATTGGGTAGTTGCAACCATACCTTGGTTTCTTTATGATCCTTTCTGTTGGATGGCTGCGCCCATACCTTGGATCCATTTACATGATCATTCTCTGGATGGTTGTTTCCATACCACGATTCATGTATTATTATTCATAGTTTTCAGTGATGTATATGTATCTATGCTTGCTTGTAGGTTTTTCAATTATGGACGTTGGTTCCCTGCTTCCACTTGTAGAGCATTTCACCCCTCACTCTAGCTCAGCCTTCATGCTTTTGGGGCATATGTTACACACCATTTTTTCACTATCCCTGCACTCCCTGTCCACGATCCTGGAGGACCTCTACAGTGTACCCGACATGCTTTCCTATCATGAAGAAACTCCCATTATGTCCCTCTTCATGAGCAGAATAATTCCCTTTTGCATCATTCCCTAAAAATATTCTGTTTATCCAAGTTTATAAGACCAACGCTAATAACCTGTGTCCTCCTCGTGCCGATATGTAGGGATTACAACTATCCCTACCGCCGAACAAATCAACTGAACCTTTTCTCAATCATGTTTATCCTCTTTTGGAAATTTTTTTAAATATGGAGCCAAAGCTTCCAGCTCTAGAAGCTTCGTAACGGAAGTATGGTAAATGGTTAGGCCAGATGGAGTCGAGGAGGTCAATTTGGGCTCCTTTCCCCTATTAGGATGGAACTAATCCAACAGATAAGGCCTTCTCCCATGAGAAGAGGAACCATCTCCCCTCCATCCAAGCTATATAAACCTCTCTTTTTCCCAAGCACAAGTTATCTCTTAGTCCTAATTAAGTTTTGGTTGAAGTTTTGATTTTGGAGTAGTCAACAAGCTACCCATAGTTTGTAGCTTTCTAGCTTGGAAGAGCCTTGAGACTACCATTGTTGAGGCTATTAATGAGATGCTAACAGAAGTGTGTGGGAACCCGGATATGTCGAAGGAGAACAACAATGTCAAGACATCGGTTGTAATCTCTTCTTGAAGTAATATAGATGCAACTATCAATTGATTTACTACGTGAAATGTCATCTCACATATTTATGGCTTAATGTTTCTTGACCTGTTAAGTAGGCTGAATGCAATTTGTATGTTATCACGTTTGTTGTTTGTTGTTGTTGACTTGTTTCAGGTGTTCGAAGGAAGGAAACAGAAGATATCTAGAGCGAGGAAGCAAGATCGTCACCAAGTAGCGTACTAAGAGGTAGGCCCTCTAATTTGATTCTAGCCTGAGGAGATCTTCCATAGATTGTTTGTTTGTGTCTAGACCCACTCTCTCGGGCTAGAGGAATTGTTTGTGTTTGCACTTAGAATTTACCTATACTCTTGATACTTTGTATCATCTGAAATCATTTGCATCCCTTTGTCTTGTGTCGATGATGTGGGATACATCATGGCCCTCCTTTGACACGGTCGCTTCCTGTTGACTTCAGCTCATTATCCCGGAAGCTGTCTGAGAGACTCCTTTCCAGTACCTTAAAGCTTGCATGCCCTAATGGCAAGTTCTTCACAGTCAATGACAAGTTCACATCATTGGCTTTCGATCGGGTGATTTCACGGGTGTTCGACACCAGTTCCTTCATTCAAATTCAGTGAAATGTGTGTCCAGTACCTTAAGATCCATTGTCATTATTGGTGGTTTCTCTCACGCTTGTTAATAGTTCGCATCATTGACCGGTAATCAATCGAATTCCTAGCATGTTTGACTTCAACACATTCATTTGCATGTTAAATTTGTACTTTGATTGGGTCATTTGGAGCGCAAGACCCTGGGCTAAGATTAAACATGTCCAGGTTGCAAGGTGATGTGACATGGTCATGTTGATATACATGTCTCTTTCAAATGGATGGCTATGACCATACCATGAGTTGTTATATGTGATGCTTCTCATTATTGGGTAGTTGCGACCATACCTTGGTTTCATTATGATCCTTTCTGCTAGATAGTTGCGCCCATACCTTGGATCCATTTACATGATCATTCTCTAGATGGTTGCGTCTATACCACGATTCATGTATTATTATTCAGAGTTTTCAGTGATGTATATGTATCTATGCTTTCTTGCAGGTTTTCCGATGATGAACTTCGGTTCCCCACTTCCACTTGTAAAGCATTTCACCCCTCACTCTAGCTTGGCCTTCACGCTTTATGGGGCATCTGTTACACAACATTTTGTCACTGTCCTTGTACTCCCCGTCCACGATCCTGGAGGACCTCTATAGTGTACCTGACATGCTTTCCTATCATGAATAAACTCCCATTGTGTCCCTCTTGATGAGAAAAACAATTCCCTTTTGCATCATTTGCCAAAAATCTTATGTTTATCCCAGTTTACAAGACTGATGCTAATGACCCATGTCCTCCTCGCGCCGACATGTAGGGATTACAACTTCCCATAGTGTCAATCGGATCGATTGAGCCCTTTCTCAGTCTCGGCGATCCTCTTTCGGAAAGTTTTTAAATATGGAGCCAAAGCTTCTAGCTCTAGAAGCTTTGTAATAGAAATCTAGTAAATGGTTAGGCCAGATGGAGTCGAGGAGGTAAGTTTGGGCTCCTTTCCCCTATTAGGATGGAACTAATCCAAGAGATAAGGCCTTCTCCCATTAGAAGAGGAACCATCTCCCTTCCATCCAAGCTATACAAACCTCTCTTTTTCCCAAGCACAAGTTAGATTTTATTTCTAATTAAATTATGCCTGAAGTTTTGATTTTGGAGTAGTCAGCAAGCTACCCATAGCTTGTAGCTTTCTAGCTTGTGTTTAAGGGAGAATTGTGAGTTTGGTTTGGTGTGAAGACTAAAGGGAAGAGCCTTGAGACTACCAGTGTTGAGGCTATCCATGAGATGCTAGCAGAAGTGTGTGGGAACCTGGATATGTCAAAGGAGAACAACAATATCCAAACATCGGTTGTAATCTCTTCTTGAACTAATATATATGCAACTATAGATTGATTTCCTACATGAAATGTCATCTCACATATTTATGACTTAATGTTTCTTGACCTATTAAGTAGGCTGAATGCAATTTGTATGTTATCACGTTTGTTGTTTGTTGTTGTTGACTTGTTTCAGGGGTTTGAAGGAAGGAAATGGAAGATAGCTGGAATGAGGAAGCAAGATCATCACCATGTGGAATAATGTACTAAGAGGTAGGCCCTCCTATTTGATTCTAGTCTAAGGATATCTTCCATAGATTATTTGTTTGTGGCCATACCCGCTCTCTCGGGCTAGAGGAATTGTTTGTGTCTGCACTTAGAAATTACCTGCACCACAGGACACCATGAGAAAATTTTGTGCACATCTATTGCAAGTTTCTTTCAGAATGCAGTTATCGAGGAGTAATGGCGCAACTAACTAACCACTTCATCATCCCTATGTACAAGCTTATCTTTGAAGAAGAGCCACCTTGCATGTCACGAGAAGCAATGGAGGCGATAGTAGACATCGCATATTGGTATGCGTCACTGGGTGGCACCTTCATTAGATTATTTGGCAGAGAGAAGCCTTTGCATGTCTTACCATGATATTCCAATGACAAACTGATCATGCAAGAAGTATCATACCATCTTGATACAGGGTTGTCAACAGCACTGCACAGGAAGAAGAAAGCACCATGGCCCACTCTTCCTCTGCAAATTGGATTATACGAGATAAATAACTTGAAAGTCACATATGTCGAGGCTAAGGAGATAGTGAAATTTGAATTCGGCACTAAGGAGTTTAATTCATATGATCCCCGTGGTATTTTCAAGGACCATTGTACGAGGGTTTACTTTCCATGGATCGGCAGGGCATTTCATTTGACAAGGGAGGATCCTTGGAGGTACTGCTACAATGCCTCTAGACTTCGTGATCCAGTCTCTTTTTCAAGGACTTTACGGGTTCTTCCAAAAACAACGACAACTCCGGAAGCAACAACAACAGAAGGTAGAAATCCTGTGCAGGACAAGGGAAAGAGGAAGATTACTTATAGTCTAGAGGGAGAACAAAGTTGAAAAATTAAAGAAGATTCTCTTATCAAGAAAGAAATTTTGGAAGCAAAAGAAAAGAGGAAGCAAAGGATACAAAGAGCATAGCAGAGGAATAGAGAAAAGCAGAGGTTGTAGGAAGAAAAATTGAAGTTGCAGGAGATAGAGAAGAAGCTAAAGGAAGAACAGGATTCGAGGAGAAAAGAACGAGAAGAGAAGCAGAGGCAGGAAGAAGAAAAAAGGTAAGGTGCGATGTGTTATCACTCAGGTTGTCCCTAAGCTCCTGTAGGGATACGGCCGAGGTAACCACAAACTAATCTTTGGATTGCAGGTTCTAGCCCACCTACAATCGGAGAGGGCTCTCTCTTTATGATTTAACTATGTTGATGGTGATTTTAGGCTAGTTGTTTGATATAGGGGTTTTTTTTGTTTTGTTTGGATGGAAGGTGAATGCCAGGTAGAAAATTCCATGCAGAGAGGCAAGGTAAAATGTGATAAATTTCAAAACATTGGGCATGGAGTCATGGATTAAGGCTTGTTGTTGCGTTTTCTTGGTCACAAGAGGATTGTGGAGCGGGATAGCCACACATGAAACAATTATCAATTTGCTGAAGGATGGAATGATGGTTAGGGATGAAAGGCAATTAAGAATTTTTCATCAGAACTGACAGGGAGGAGAAGTGAAAGAATGGTTATCTTGGAGCAGTTAAGAATTCCTAAATTATCATTCATAAGTGAAAGAAACAGCGTAAACAAGATCATTTAAGTATGCATGTTCATAACTATTCCTGATGAAAACATGAAAATCGCAGAAATTGAGCCTAAGGTGCAGTTAAGCAAATCCTAAGCTATTCTTCTTTTCTGCAATTTAGAGGGCGCATTTCTGATTAAACAAACATGAATAAAACTAACAGAGTTAAGAAACACTTATTGAACCATGTCGAAGCACAAGAATTCCACAATCACTCCTCGGCCAATTAAACACAGCAAACAATTTTAGAATCCATGCTTTCAGCAGTCTTTGATTATAGAAAGCATCATAGTTACAGTGCGAGTCTCTACTTGAGAGAAAAATTGGAATAACCAAGATTAAACTACTGATCAACCAACCAACCAACCAACCAACTCATACTCCATTTTTCAGGGTGGTATATATAAGCAAAATATCTGAAGTCATTTATTACAATTGACCTAAACAGGTCTGCCAAAAAGCTTTTCTAAAACCTAATCGTTGCTGGAATTAAATGCAAGTAAGTCCTTTGGGCTGCGCTAGAGGCAACTGGATCAAGTTGAGTTGATGAGGTGTCCTGTGTGACTTGGTGCAGTGGTTCTGTCATAACTGTGCCTTGAGTTCTGGTCCACTGATCTTCCGTGAGTTTAATGTGCAGTCATTTATGTTGGTGAGCCTTCAATGCGTCTTCATTTGCTTCTTGACTTTCAGAGCTTTCGTTTCAATGTTGGATTTTCCTCGAGCCCTGAGAAAAT
This sequence comes from Pinus taeda, assembly GCA_000404065.3. Lineage (NCBI taxonomy): Eukaryota > Viridiplantae > Streptophyta > Pinopsida > Pinales > Pinaceae > Pinus > Pinus taeda. The sequence goes on along the minus strand of APFE031351392.1, from coordinate 2,999 downwards.
CTCCTCTGATACACTTTTCCGCTACATTGATGGTCTTCGTCGCTTCCTGATACTCTTTGACGTGCTTTCTGTCTGCAAATTTGATATAATACTCTTTAATCTCTGTTCCTGGCCTCTTTCTGTCTTCAAATTGGTTTAATTTGGCAAAATTGGGCAGTTTCGGGCCTTTTCGGTGCAAAACGGGCCAAGGAATCAAAAGATTCCCTAAAGATTCCCCAATATGGCCTATTTCCCGTAGCGATGCGCAATTAGCGCATCGAAAACTGCCTCCGTTTCTCATTCCGGAGCTCCGAAGCTCGACTTTTGCGCTTGCGCGAATTTTTGGTTTTTTGGCAGCTGACGTCAGCAGTACGGCGGATGACGTCAGCATGCTAACATCGGCAGTGGGGTCCTCTGGTACGGATATGACATCAGCATGCTGACGTCATCAAGGTGACGTGGCAGTACGTTGGGGTGACGTGGCAGAGACACGTGGCAGGGTGACGTGATGCGGAGGTGACGTGGCAGGGTGAGGTGGCGCTCCTGTTACGTGAGGGGAGGGTGGTTTTGCATGTGCATCAGACCGCCTTTGGTACAAAGGTGGTTTCTGTCAGGGGTGGCCCGATGCAATGGGAGGCCGCCACCTGTCCCGATGTATGATGATAAAACCGTCGGATGTCAGGTGGTAATCTACCACCACAATGGGGCGCCCGATGTGAACAAGGGTCGTCGGATCTGGGGGAGGCGATCCGACGGTGGACGGGAAAGGGAGATGCGCGGGGTTTAGTAAAAGCGCGCGCACGTTAAAGGTTTAATTTTCCACGGCGCTGTGGGTTTTAAACTTTAGAAAATGGGTTAAATGTGTTTTGTGCGGTGGAAATTTATCAAACAAACATTAAAAATTTCCAAGGAAGAATGTGCGGGGGGGGGTTTTTTGCATTTGGAAAGGGTTTTCTTAGTGTTTGGAAAGGGTCCAAACACCCGGGAATGGAAATTTATGCAGAGGGAGGGTTGTTTCTAAAGTCCAGGTGACTTAGTAATTCCCAGAGAAGTACTTATGGTTATATTTCAACCAGGGGGAGGGGATATTTATATAAGGGGATTATCTACATAGTTTTAGTAGGGGGATGGGGAAAACATATGGAGTTAAATAATAATGTCAGTAGTTAATATGGAGATGACAAGAAAGCGCTAAGTTTCAGAGATCTTAGGCTTCAAAGGGGAGATAGAACTTAATAGAGAAAGTATGGATCCTCTTTGAGTGAAGCAGATCTTCACCCAGGTTAATGACATGGAAAATGATGAAACTAAGAGATATCAAGCAGATATTGACCTCTTTTGGGGAAATTAGTTAATGATTTGGGAAAGAGGAAGAAAGGGAAGTTAGTTATGCCTGATTTGAGCTCCTTCACATGAAACTGCCTGATGACTGTGACCTGAGTAGAGATGATACTTTAAAACATGGCAATGAACAGAAATCAAGATTCTGCAACCTCAAAACTACTTACCCAGCCTACTTACCTAACATTTTTTCTCCTTCTGGTTTGGGTGCACTTAGACTTGCAGACCCAGCATTTCAATTTTTTCTTTTTATGCCTTTCTATCTACAAACTACCCTTATTTCTTCCAAGGGCCCAGATTAAGCAGTTGGGCTCCTTTGATTCTCTACCTATCTAAGAATCTGCCAAGATTAAGCTGTTTGGACAGATTATTCATTCTCTATATTCTAAACAGGAAATTGAAACCTAGGGAGACCAAGATTAA
>APFE031351390.1:25637-35681 GCA_000404065.3 Pinus taeda | reverse complement strand
AAGGCGACTAGAGTCACCTTTTTGTCCTTTTCTCGACTCTTAAAACATGAAAAGGTCAAGTTCAGTTCCTTTGTCTTAAAATTTATTCGGTCACGTTCACATTTACCCGGTTAGGTCTTGTTCGCGTTAGCTTGAGTAGGTTTCTTTTTCGTTCTTGATGGCAACTTTTTCGAGGTTCACCAACCCAAGTTTCCCCCCTGACGGGAATCCTGGTCATTTCCCTCCTCTCGGGAATGTTGGTGCTCCTTACATGGCAACGTTGTCCCTCCCAAGGTTAACTGTTGGGTTGCCTATTTGGTTGTTCTCAACCTCTCTGGTCCCTACTATCTCACCTACTGATCAATCAGTCCCTCCACCTGAACAACCTCATGTTGATTCTAAGGTGGACCTCTCACCTTCTACGCCCACTTCTATGTCCTCATCTTCTACTTCGCCTGGTGAAAGTCTCGACTCGAGTAACCAGGTGGCTAAGAAGAAGAAGAAGAAGACGAAGAAGAAGAAGGCTCTCAAAGGAGAGGCTAAAAGTGCAGCTACCCCCTCGAGTACACCTGAAGTCGGGCCACCTTCTGCTCCTCCGCGGAAGGTCAAGTTTCCTTGTAGATTGTGCAAGGAAGACCACCTTCTTCACGATTGTCTTGGCATTCCCAGGGTCTTAGAAGTATGGTCCCGCGATCCAGCCCGCCCCTCATCACCCTCTGAATCTCACGGCGATGCTACCCTATTAGTTGGGGATAGTAAAGGAAAAGGGAAGATTCGAATCCCTTGCAGACTTTGTGAAAGCAATCATCCCCTTCACCTTTGTCCGCTCATGGATAAAGCCTCCGACGTCTTGGAAAGTCTCGCGGCTCCCTCACCCCAACTCCCCGTTGGATATCAACGTCTTTCTGCAACTACAGATCGTCCCCCTGCTGACAACGAGATTGGTTCAAATTCCTCTCTTGTCCATCCTCCTCTTCCTGAACTTGGCTCTGCCCAGCCTGTTCCAGACTAACTATTGGTCGGAAAGAGTGTCGACTCGAGTTCACCACCCAATCACTCTATTTTGGAAGGGTGTAATTCCCATGTTCTTCTTGTCTCCTCAAATTCCCCTGAGTCCAGAAATGACTCTCTTATCCCAGCTGCTCCCAAAAGTCCCTCTTCGGTTCCTATGGAGCATGGGGGTGATCATACGATTCCCCCACCAAGTAGTTTGGCCATCTACTTTGATTGGAGTCACCTGACCACTTTCCGCCTTCCATCCCATGTGCCTTTCCAGATTACGATACTTGCTTGTGATAAGGCAGTACCTGGCACTGTTCTGGATGAAGGTGCGTCGGTTAGTCTTATGCCGTACACTACTTGGCAAGCTTTAGGTTCCCCGCAGTTCAGGCTGGTCACGCAGAATCTATTGGCTTTCGACGGAGGAACCTGTCCATCTCTAGGAGTCCTCCCGAAGTTCCCTATTACTTTGGGAGGTAAAATCGTCTATATCGACGTGTTGGTTACCCAAGGTGTTTTAGATTTCAGTCTTCTCCTTGGTCGCGACTATGTTTATGCTATGGGGGCCCTTGTCTCTTCGATTTTCCGTGTGGTTTTCTTTCCACATGATGGAAGAATGGTGACTATCGATCAATTGTCATTCGTTAGTCCCCTGATGTGTCCTGCACAGTTGTCGTCCCCTCCTAGTTTTTATCCACCAGTTGTATCTGCCTCCCCGCAAATCAACTATGTGGCCACTTATCCCATACCTGTATCCAGTGATGCCGCCGTCGTGCATAGTGTCCTGGGGGCATTGGGTCCTGACTTCTGAGATGTTGACCTCCCACTGGGAGCGCCACTCTTGGAAGCCCCAACTTCCTGTTCATTATGATGAAGTTCGGGCGGAGCATAGTTTTCTTTCCTGTGTCAAGCTCCTTCAAAAATGAAATTAGGTGTACCGAGGATAGTTTTGTTCTTGTGGCGACCTCGTTAAAAAATGAAACTAGAATTGGTCGGAGCATAGTTTGCTTTCCTATGTCAAGCTCCTTAAAAAATGAAACTAGGTTTGGCTGAGCATAGTTCCTGATCTTGTGTCAAGCTCGTTAAAAAATGAAACAAGGGTTATGAGGATAGTTCTTTTATTGTGTCAACCTCATTAAAAAATGAAACAACTCCCTTTCCAAGTCGAGTCTTTTGATTAAGATCTTGTAAAATACAAGTCAAGTCTTTCCAAGATCTTGAAAGTGAACCTTCATTCCATCCACTTTTTTGAATGCAATGAAGCTTGGGGGACATGTACCTTGTTTTGCGTCATTATTCTGGGGGCATGCGAACTTATAACAAGTAGAGTTCTCCATGGTTCAAGCTTGTGTAAAAATGAACCCATACCCGAGTCACCTTTAAGCTCTTTTCTGACTCGTAAAATATGAAAAGATTGCCGAGTATTTTTTCCCTTTTTTGACTCGTTAAAGAGAATAAAAATGGAGGTCTTCTTTCAGCTCTTTTCTGACCGTTTAAAGATGAAAAGATTGCCGGGTTGGCCCTCTTGACTCGTTAAAAGTAAATAAGAGGCGGTCGTTTTTAAACTCTTTTTCCCGACCGTATAAAGCATGAGAAGATTGTCAGACCTTTGTCGTTTCAGGTTCGTTAATGGAAACGAAACGATGTGATATCAATTGCTTTTTTACTTTTTCGGATCGATGTCACTACTTACGAAAAGTACTCCTCGGTCGTAATGATCGGGCGGTTCTTTCGAGCATAGTTTTATACTTTTTCGGGCTCGAGAGACACAACTATACGAAAAAGGACACCCCTGGAGTTTTCTTTTTGCTGTCTTTTCAAACTCTCTAAACATGAAAAGACACTGAGTTCTTCCTTTGTCAGACTCATTAAAACTTAAATGACATTGGATTCCATCGAAATGACATCCCTCAAGCATATGCTATCCCCGTCAAGCTTGTCATCCAAAAATAACCGGGGTACTCGCCAGAAATGGTGGGGGAAATAAAGGAATCATAATCATCGTCATCGGCAGTATGTCGCTCTTAAACATGGCACTGTTTGCATTCGTGTCTGGGTGGGGACATCTCATCTCATTTCACATTTGCCTCCATTGGTTTGGGTTATCCTATTTGACCATTCATCTGCTCATCGTCTTGTCATCATGACCCTTGATCATTTGACCTCAAATACTGCCAAATCCGTCGTTATGCTGCCGATATGTTCAAGAGAAGTTGGCCTCTGCAAGAATACTCAACCTCCCTCCGATATCTCACACAAAACATATTGTCTCTTTCTGTCTCGTGTCGATGATGTGGGAAACATTATGGCCCACCCTCGATGAAGATCACTTCCTGTCGACTCCAGCTCATTATCTAGGAAGGTGACCTAGAGACTCCCTTCAGGTACCTTGGAGCCTGCATGCCTCAATGGTAGGTTCTTCATGTTCGACACGAGGTTTTCATTATTGGCATCCAATCGGATGATTCTATGGGTGTTCGACACCGGCTCATTCATTCGCATGCCATGGATTGTACCTATAGTACCTTGAGGACCATCATCATTATTGGTGGCACCTCTCGTGTCTGTTAACAGTTTCATCATTGGCTGGTAATTAGACAATGTTCATGCATGTTCGACCTTGACTCCTATATTCACATGCTTGAACTTGTACTATGTTCGGGTCGAGTTGGAGCGCAAGACCCCGGATTATGCATGTTTTACATCCGGGTTGCATTTTGTGGATTTTTGTAATCATTACATGACTCATTTATTGGATGGCTGCGACCATACCTGAGTTCATTTATAGACCCTCATCGGATGGCTACGTCCATGCCTAGGATCTAGTTTTATACTCTGTTACGGATGGCTGCGCCCATACCACATATATATCATGTACTTGAGATATCAGTTGTACTTCTTTTCGCAGGTTCTCCGGCGGCAGTGTTTCAGTCACACATGTTCTTGATTTAAGAGATCTGTGGTTTGTATCTTTTGAATCAGTTTCTGGAGAACCCACAGTATGAACATTTTTCTGCCAACATTTCAAATCCCAACTGGGATCCATCATCAGGACTTATGAATGATGATGAAGAAGAGCTGCTCAGAAGGAAATAAATAATAATAGGGATGAAAATTTTTTTTGGATGAGATTTTTGTCCCTACAGTTTTTAAGAAAATGAAGATCTGCAACTCTTCTTTCTATCCTCACTCTAAATCTTTCGAGTAAAAGGATTTCACTCCAAACATCCCCAAGATCCAGAATCTTGTCCCTGCACGGAGGGGATGTTTGGAGTGAAATCCTTTTACTCGAAAGATTTAGAGTGAGGATAGCAAGAAGAGCTGCAGATCTTCATTTTCTTAAAAACTGTAGGGACAAAAATCTCATCCAATTTTTTTTTCATCCCTATTATTATTTATTTCCTTCTGAGCAGCTCTTCTTCATCATCATTCATAAGTCCTGATGATGGATCCCAGTTGGGATTTGAAACGTTGGCAGAAAAATGTTCATAGTGTGGGTTATCCGGAAACTGATTCAAAAAAACACACATGTTCTTGTAAAGCACTTCACCCCTCTCTCTCGGGCCTCATGCTTTAGGGGGCATCTGTTACACAGTAATTTGTCACTGTTTGTCACCGTCCCTGTTACCCCTCTCCCACATCTTGGAGGACCCATTCCGGGACTTGTGGGAAGTGACAAGACTTGAAACCACTTGCCTTATTTACCTCTAAACATGAGCTTCATATGCCCTTAAGACATCTCCTACTCATTGCCCCTAAAAATAGCCCTTTTTTCATTAGCGCTGGTGCCGCTGTGTGTGCCACGCCAATGGGGAAAACCCTATGAGGGCGCACCATTGCGCTCTGTCCAGAGTCGCAATCACGCCAATCATGTTGGGCAAAGTTTTCAACCACTCAAACCTTCGAAGGTTCTGTCCACCTCATTCACCAAACTGATTCCAAGTTGAGTGAGGATGGTTTGGCTTCGAATCTCCTTGGATGGAAAGTTGTTTGCCACCATTCCATGGAAGTTTCCAAGTGATGAAGCCAAATCCATGATTGTGGGGGATTGACCTTATCTCTTCCTTTCTTCTATAAAAGCTTGTTCCTTTGGCTTGAGCAAGCTAGTTCTAGTTCTGACTCTGGTGGCAATACTTGTGCTGAAAGGAAGATATCAAAAGATTGGAGTTGTAAGAAGCCTTCTTTGCACCCATAAGGCTTTACCTAAGTAAGGAGACTTTGTTGTCAAAGAGAGAGAGAGAGCTTGTCCCTCACCCCTTCAAGCTTTTTCAAGACTTGTGTAGCTGAGCACCCAGCCAAAGGAGGACTTGACGTCAGGACGCTGGTTGTATTCTCCTTTGTTGAATATTAATAAATAGATGAGTCTCATTATGGTTCCATTCTCATTGTACTTGTAATGGTTGATGTTGAATTATATCCTTCTTGACTGATATATAATTGCATATACTAGATTTCATGCTTGTGTTTGTGTTGTTCTCTTTGTGTGCAGGTGTCCATTCACGTGGATAGTGGAGGATCGTGACCAGCCAAGGAAAAGGAACGTGGGTGACGTCTCTTCAACAAACTAAAGCGTTGGATCTCATGTAGGTATTCTTCACCTACCTTTTTATTTGCAATTAGGAACTTGCGTGATAGCATTGTTGATTGTTGCTAGACCCGTTCTGGGCTAGTAGGGATCGCCTCTATCCGTAGAGGGGATTTACCTCTCCAACACTCTTCATGTAGACACATCTTCAATTCTACGTTCTTTATTTGAAGATTTTAGTTGTTGTGATTCATTTCTTCCAGGGCCTCTTCCATGGTTTGCAATTGAAGCTACAATCGCTCCTTTTCCTCTGTCTCTTTCTGTAGAGTTTCATTGTTCATGCTTGCAGTTCACATCCACGCAAAGACCACTGTGATACCACTTGATCCAAGTCTAGGTGTGACAAAGGATCCTTCCAAGACATTTTACTTTCGTGATATGTTAAATTTTATTTTTAAAAAGAACATAAGTGAATACATCTGCATGCTGTAAAGAAGAGAAACATGACAATCATTAGCACATGAAAACATAAGCCGTTGATAATGGAGTTTGTCTAGGGGGGACTATGTCTCCGAGCCCCGGTGTCAAGATGGTGTAGGCTGTTGCATTAAGTGTTGTCAATAGTGATGATTTACATAAGAGATGATGTTTCTATCATACAAGGAAAATTCCCTCAAGCAGGAGTGGCTCCAAGAGATGTTCCGTTATAGGAACTCTCAGTCAAAAGGACTCCTATCAGTATGACACAAACTCATGCATGAAGATGATGAACATCCCGCCAACATGGCATAAAAGGGATCTCAATGCAAACATGCATGGCAACACATGAGTATCCCATCAACATACAACAAAGGGATCTCAAATAAAACATGACGAATCATGACAACAAGTACATCACACAAATGATTTTGCATCACATCAAGCAGGAATCATGAAACAAGTAAGAAAACAAGATCCCACATCAACATCAAACAGGGATCTGTGCAGCACAATGCATAGCAAAAGAGGTAAATGAACATGCTGCATATACCTCACATCCTAGGGCCATCTGAAGAAGTAGATGTCAAACTGCTGAAGCTGTTCGGACCATCAACGCTAACACCTTGCACATGAATGCTAACACCTGCATTCCACTTAGAAAAGTGGTTGAAAAATGAAATGAGAAAATAAAAAATCTGAACACACCATTAGATTTGTGGCGTTGAATAGTGTAAAATTGACTGTCAAATTTCTGAATTCTGAGAAAGTGAAAATCTAGGGCTCAAGGAATCTTTTAGATTCCCCCTAGATTCCCCAAAGATTCCCTCCTCCGGGCCCTCTGCAAATTGATTGATCAGATTAGGAAACTGACTGTGTCATCGAGTTCGTGTCGCTGAGAGGTGTAAAATTGACATAAATTTTGTCCAATTTGGACACTGCAAAAATTTCACCGTCTTGGAAATTGCTCAGTCATGGTTCCACCTGCAATAAATTAATTAAAAAAATATCGCACTTTGATTGCCATGCCCGGTCCTAGTTCCTCCATGCTCAGGTGCACTGGTGAAATGAAGGCTTATATAAATTTGCGAGTGGATTAATTAGTAAGGTTGTTTAGACAGATTGGTAAGGGATCCGAATTAGGTGGAGGAGGTTGAGTGGTCAAACCCTACCTCCTCCATGTTTAACCTTTTTTTTTTCATTTTATAAAACTGCAGCATATTACTTCAGAGGGGGGGTCAGGTTTGCATTGGGCGGCCTGCCCCATAACTCCCATAACCCATTTGAAATAAATGGTGTGTTGGAAGTTGTACATGGCACATTAAATGGTATGTTGTATTAATGGTTTGGCTTGTTGTACATGGGATATGGGGTTCAATGGCTCAGTCATGGGGCCGCCCAATGGGGACCCAACCATGTGGGCATGGTGGGTTCGATCCCCACTGACCTCTCATTAATCGTATGGCATATAGTGTTATTTAGAAGGAGAGGCATGGGGTGGTGGGGATGGTGGCCCAACACCTCCTTCATATATTTTAATTTTTTTTTTAATATAATAAGAAGATATTTTTCAAAAATTTCAAAATTTTAGTGAAGGAGTCAAATTAAATAGGCCACAAATTCACCCAGAACCTAGCCCAGGTTGGCTGGAATTTGGTGGCTAGATTTTGTCCAAATTGCTACCTCCTCAAGCCTACCTAGTGAGCAAAATTCAACTAAAATTTGACTACCTCTATCTTTCTCATCCGGACTTGGATTGACGAACCAATCACACCACTGTGATCAGGACAATGAGATCTACCCTCTGGTCCTAGTTTGAAAGCATTTTGATCACTTTGATTTTTGAGCTTTCATAAACCCTCTTTGTCCTGTGTGTCTCTAGAGCCACCTGGATCACAAAAGTGACCTAGGTGGCATAACAGGGCATCCCAGAGGTGAAAATTGGAACATGCTGACCCTCCAAGAGTGTCTAGTATATGTGGCTGAATTCTGGGTTGCTTTTGTAGAGAAGTGGCCAATTAGAAGTCTTGTGCCCACAAGAGTTGTGCACGGTGGTTAATGCATGATCAGTGGTCGACTGAGGCAATCTACAACATTATTAGTGGTGCCCTTCTTATACTTGATATTTAAATGGCACTGTTGCAGGTATGTGGACCACTTCTGATGGTGATCATTCTGTAATTTCCCTTGGGTCTGTATGAACTACAGGGGTCGGTGGTCTGTGTGGATGACTGTTTCCTTCCCCAAAATGTAATTCTTCCATTGGTAGCAAGCCTGCACAATGGAATACATCTCTTTATCATAAGTGGGATACTTCTAGACCATGTTTGAAAGTGTCTCACTGTGATATGCCATTGGATGCCCGTTTTGAGTAAGGACTGCCCCAATAGCATAGTTAGAGGCATCTGTCTCGACCTCAAATGGTTGTTGCAAGTCTGGTAATGCGAGCACTAGTGCTGAGTAGAGGTGATATTTCAACTCCGTGAATGCCTTTTGTTGAGACTCAAACCAAAAGAATTTTTCTTTCACTCCTCCATTGGTGACTTGACCCACGGGCTAAGTGATATGAGAAAATCCCAACATGAACCTGCGGTAGAAGTTGGCAAGACCTAGAAAGTTGTGGAGCTTTGTCAAAGTGGTTGGAGATGGCCAATCCTAAATGACTTGAATCTTGGCTAGATCCACATGCACCCCGTTTTAATCAATAATGTATCCCAGATACTGAGCTTGAGTCATGCCAAGAGTGCATTTCTCCAAATTGGCACATAACTTGTGTTGTCGTAGTGTTTGGAGAACCTGTCGGATGTGGTGGAGGTGTTCTTCCCAACTCTAGTTGAAGATTAGGATGTCTTCCAAGTATACCACTACAAATGAGTTGGTGAATGGCTGCAAGATGTCATCCATTATCCTCATGAAGGTTGCAGGAGCATTCGTCAATCCGAAAGGCATAAATAACCATTCGAAAAGGCCCTCCTTGGCTTTGAAGGTAGTCTTCCACACATCGGAGGGTTTAATTGGTACCTGGTGATATTCTAACTTCGAATTGATCTTGCTGAAATATTTTTCCCCTTTCAGTTGGTCTAGGTGGTCATCAATCCGTGGGATTGGGTACCTATTACAGACAGTGATCTTGTTGAGCACCGAATAGTTAATACAGAGTCTCCAAGTCCCATCCTTCTTTTGTATGAACATGATTGGGCTCCTAGAACGCGATGAACTTGGACGGATGTGACCCTTCTGCAAAAACTCTTGAATCTGCCTCTTGATTTCATCATTCTCCAGAACGGAGTGTCGATAGATTGGTTCATTGGGTAGTGATGCATTTGGGGTCATATCGATGGAGTGCTTGACCTGATAGTGCAGAGGAACCCCTATGGGGGAGGTGAAGATGTCATCGTACTCCTCCATGACCTTTTCCATTTGTAGTTGTTGTGCAGAGGGGTCCTGTCTGGAGGTCTTAGCCAACATCTTCTTCTTTCCTTGAGGGCGTATCATCAAGAAAACAAATTTCCCGATTTTGGAAATGAGCTTACTGCATTATTTTGCAGTAACCAAAGAGATGGTAGTAGGCGGTGCTACTTCTGGTATCCTTTACAACTTATTTCCCAAATTAACAAAGACAACATAGGGCCTTGATTCATACACAACATGTCGCTTCCACAAGTATGGTTGTCCTAATAATACATCACAAACATCAAAGGGAGCAACGCCACACAATACCTCATCCATGAAGGGCTTGATGTTGTATGGAAGGCGACACTACTAGCTTACGCGAAGATCCTATCCTTGGTGAAGCCACCCGATGGCGTATGGTTATGGACATGCTATGGTCAGTAAGCCCAGCTGCTTCACAGCCTCTACCCGGAATACAAAGATGTAGTGGAAATAATACTTCATTTCATTACTGATGATGATGATGATGATGATGATCATGGTTAACATCCACCGAGACCAAACATTGGTCTATTGGACCTAAAGAAACAAATTATTTATTTTGATTTAAGATTTTATTCCTATGCTCAAAAAGCTTGGAGAGAAGCCTCCCAAGCTCACTATAATTTTGA
>APFE031351390.1:575-25627 GCA_000404065.3 Pinus taeda | reverse complement strand
GTGTTACAATATAGTAAAAAATAAAACAAACAAACAAACAAACAATATAGTAATAACATGAATTGAAATTATTAATATAGTAGTAACATGAATTAAATAATGTTAATGATTTTTATAATAGTGTTACAAAATAATGTTACAATATAGTAAAACATAAAACAAACAAGCAATATAGTAATAACACGAATTAAAATTATGAATATAGTAATAACATAAATTAAGTAATGATAATGTCTAGTATAATAGTGTTACAATATAGTAAAATGGAAAGCATAAAACAAACAAACAATATAGTGATGATGATAGTGGTTAACATCCACTAAGACCAAAGATTGATCTATCGGACCTAAAGAAATAAATTATTTATTTTTATTTAAGATTTTATTCTTATGCTCAAAGAGCTTGAAGAGAAGCCTCCCGAGCTCACTATAATTTTGACATTGTAAAAGGTCAGAATGTCAGTATTGTAACAAAGATTGTTAAACTAGGATCTAATGTGGTTGTACGTGGGGCACTCTAAGAGGAAGTGGTTTTCACTATGGAGCTCATGAGAATTTGTTCTAATCTTTGCTATATTAGTTTTCTTCTTTGAGCTTGTTAAAATAGAGAGTTATTTTTTATCTTCTAGGGTGGGTTTGATGACCTTCTTATAATAAATTAATTTTCTTTTACCCGCTAAATCTTTTTCACACCACATTTTTTCTTTGAACTTAGAAGTAACAATATCTTTAATGTTATTAATGTTTTGCAATGCATCATTCTCGTTGATCTCCCAATAGTTTAACCAGGCCCTTATGTCTTTATGCCACCCTCGTTTGAGCCTTAGGTGGTTTTGGATGGAATTTAATGCTAGCATAGGAAGTCTATGATCGCCAATGTTATTGAGTTTGTGCTTGTACAGTAGAAACCGATTCATATCTAGGCTCTCAATAGGGGAAAGACCTGCTTCTATAAGGAGAATAGGATAGGGTGTATTACTTTTATTTTTCAGGTTATACGTTATAAACCGCTTCTGGATTTGCTCAATCTTTCTCCACGATTCTCTAGAGATGCTGCAACCCCAAACCTCACAACCATAGATGATAACAGGAGTGACTAAAGTTTCGAAGAGGAACTTTTTTTTATCCCACATTACTAAGTTTGCAGTTTTACAATTATTTTCAAGACCAAAATAAGCTTTCCACCCCCCATTAATCCTTTTCTCAATGCTATGGTTCCAGTTGAGCTTGTGATGAATATCAATTCCTAGGTACTTGTAAGAATAAACTTCCTCCAAGTTATTATTGTCATACATAAAATTAGCGTAAGTGTCCTTCTTAGATTTGATAATCATAACTTTTGTTTTGTCAGTGTTAATCGTCATACCCATGGTAGAGCAGAAATCCTTAAGAAGCCTGAGTTGCTTATCAAGATTAGACGGGCACCTTGCCAAAAGAACAATATCATCCACATAGAGAAGAAGGATGACGATTATCCCAGCTAAGATCGTGCCATCACATCCTACTTCCTCTAAATAGCCTTCGAGCTTATCGATGTAAATGCCAAATAGGGTAGGGAAGAGGGGGCAACCTTATTTAACTCCGATGTTACACTTAATATCGTTCGACCACCCCTCATTGCTCTTTAGCTTGGCAATTACATTCTCGTATAACCTTATAGCGGCAGCTCTCAACTCGAGAGGAACCTTTAGCTCTTCTAATCTATTCCAAAGGTTGTATCTAGGAACCGTATCGAAAGCCTTTCTAAAGTCCACAAAGCAGCAAGATAAATTGGATTTATCATTCCGACATTCCTCCGCAATGATCCTAAGCGTAACGAGGTGGTCTATTGTTGAGTGATGCCTTCTGAAATCTGCTTCGCCTTTAGCCCACTTACCTTCACTTTCAAGCCATATGCTTAACTTCTTTTCCAAAATACTACCATATAACTTGGCTAAGAGAGGGCTAATCATAATTGTTCGATAATTAGAGGGGTTATTTGTATCCCCACTTTTAAAAATAGGGATAATGAGGCTCTCAGTCCAAGGTTTAGGGAACCCTTGCTTGACTGCTTGATTGAAAGCTTGTGGATGTGGGGAATGAGGACAGGACCTCCAATTTTTAAGATTTCTGCCTAGTAACCTTCAATGTCCTTAGATTTCCCATTAGTGAGGTGATTAACCCCAAACTTAATGTCTTCTAAAAAGAAAACTTCTTTCGTTGTGAGAAGGGTTTCCAAATTATCCATGACATTTGGAGATTCATAAAGCTTTTTAAGATAGGAATTCCAATCGTGAAGAGAAATTTTATTATTATCTTTAGTCTTCCTAGTCAAAATCTGCCTCCAAAATTTCTTAGGAGCTACCTTAGAGAGGTGTAAGAGATTCTCTTGTCTTTGACGAATGTACTGCCTCTTTTTCCTTTTAGTTAGGGCTTTGTATAGTTTTATCTTGTCCATTTTAAGAGATTCGTCAACAACTTCCTTAATTTCTCTCCTCGCACTTTTACAATCTTTGTCATACCATGGATTGGTTTTGCTATTTCTTTTATTATTTGAAACTTCAATTGAGAACTTGTTAATAGAATGTGAGAGGGTTGTAGTAAAATTATGATAGAGGTCTTCTATGTTGTCTATACTAGATAAAGGAAGCAAATTAGTTTTTAATTCATTTAGAAAGAGGTCATTTTTATTTCTATCAAATATTAAGTTCTTTTGGCTGTAAGTATTATTTTCTGTGGGAACTCTATGCATGACAAAATTGAGAGTTATAAGTAAAGGCCTATGATCAGAGTCAGGTTTGTGGTCGTTTAAGATGTCAAAATTTATTATTTCGTTGTATAATGGGAGATCGGAAATAACGTAGTGCACCACACTACTACCAAGTCCATGGATGCAGGTCATCTTGCTGGAATTGGGCCACTTCTTTAGACCGTTGCAAATTATGAGATCCTGAGCACTACAAAGCTTGACTAGCTCTGACCTAAACAAATTTTCCCTGAGGTCTTTAGAGCTCCTTTTGTACCTACTAGCTAGAGTAGGGTCTTTGTCTAACCAAAGAGGATTAGGGTTGGAATGATTTCTTAGGATAATAGCTTGGTTGTTTGAAGTTCAAGCATTAAAGTCACCTATTAAAAGGATATTACGATCATTCCTTAGGCTAGAAATATCATTCTCTAAACCATTGTAAGGGTTAGCTTTATCTAGATTCTTCTTCTTATAGAAGTTAGAATTGATGGGGGGGAAATAACATATTTCTATGTAGGACTTTTTATTATTAATGTCTCTGATCTCTATCCAACTATATTGGTTGTGAGGGTTGTTTTTATAAATCCTAGCATGGGGGGAGATTTTATTCTTAATTTAAGAAGCTATTCCCCCAATGCCTCTACAGGAGGATCGCTTGTTCCAGGTAGACCACAGCGTAAAGCCATCTATGTTAGGGACCTTAGATTCTTCATGCTCCCAAGTTTCAACAAGAAAAATAATATCAACATCATTTGAAATCCAACTTAGCTTAGGGCCTTTGTTCCATGGGAAGCCCCGACAGTTCCAAGAAAGGATTTGGAGCATGTTTAATTGCTATTGATTACTATCTTTTTGGTTTTTATCTCGAATAAAGGATTTTCTATTTTTGATTATTGCCCATTTTCCTTCCTTTCTAGCTTCTTTTACCTTTTGAACATCCTTTCTTAATTCTACTTGATCTTCTAGAATGAGATATTCATTTATGAATATTCCTGTTCCTTTTAGACTTGAGGTTTTACTAAGTATGTCGTACTTATGATCAGTGGAGCTCACCTTTATGCGGATTAGTCTTCCTTTATTCTCGGTTAATTTCCCCAACCTTGTTGCTTCTGTGAGACACACTGTTTCAATTTGTAATCTATTATGTAATTCTATCTGGGCTAAGGTTAAAGTATCCTCATCTACTTCCTCTTTTAAACCGAATATTATAAGGTTCGAGGTCCTTTTGTTACGTTCGTGGTCTAATTCTATTAATTTTTTCATTTCATCTTTAATTGGTTTGATATATAACTTGTCTACCACATTATTTAGGGTGAGGTGGATATTAAATTTTTCTTCTAGTTCTTTAATCATGTCTTTCATTTTAAGACTCTCTAAAGTATCAACATCTCTTTCTTGGGATGGTTGGTTAGTATCTTGGTTTTGTTTTTCTATAACCTGCAATCTAGTCTCCATTGCCCCCATTTTATTCTCCAGAAGTTCTATTTTATTTTCTATTTGTTTTTGGATTGTGTCTTCAAGAGATGCAAATTTACTTTCCAGCATGGCTTCTAACTCTTTTTGTAGCTTGGCTTCTCTTTCTTCTCTACATTTCTCTAAAGACTCTATATACTCATAAAGGCCTTGTAGAGTAACTGTGCTAGGTCTGCCCTTGGTAATCTTCGGTAATTGTGGTGAAATATTCATACTTGAAATTATATGAGCAAATATGTATTAGAAAAGGAAAAAGATAAGGAATGTGTGCACCTGATATCAACAAACCTGATTGCAGATTGCCCGTGCCCACCCCAGCCTGTAGACCAAAGAATATATGCAAAGAATATATAGAGTACGTTTTTAACTCTTTCACCGAGCCTCAGAACTTTTTCACCAAAGAATATATGTGAAGAATATATAAAGTACATGTTTAAATTTTTCACCGATCCTCAGAACGCTTTCACCGACGTATATATGGAGTACGTGTTTAACTCTTTCACCGAGCCTCAGAACTCTTTCACTAAAGAATATATAGAGTATGTTTTTAACTCTTTCACCGAGCCTTAGAATTCTTTCAAAAAAGAATATATGCGAAGAATATATAAAGTACGTGTTTAACTCTTTCATCGAGCCTCAAAACTCTTTCACCAAAGAATATATGCGAAGAATATATAGAGCATGTTTTTAACTCTTTCACCGAGCCTCAGAACTCTTTCACTGAAGAATATATGCGAAGAATATATAAAGTATGTGTTTAACTCTTTCACCGAGCCTCAGAACTCTTTCATCGAAGAATATATGCGAATAATATATAGAGCATGTTTTTAACTCTTTCAGTGAGCCTCAGAACTCTTTCACCGAAGAATATATAGAGTATGTTTTTAACTCTTTCACCGAGCCTCAGAACTCTTTCACCAAAGAATAGAATATGAGGCTCGGTGAAATACTGAAATATGCTTACAAACAGAAATGGAAATAAACTAGCTAGGGCGATGGTAGCTTATCTTTGAGAAGAGATGTGGTAGCTACATGCCGCTAAATTGTGTTATGATGAGACTCGAAGGCTTATTTTATTGTTGAGAAACAATGGAAAACAATAAAAATCCAAAAACCTAAGCCTAGAATATTGTTGGCTTATATGGGCTTGACCCAGGTTCGGAAGAATTATTTAGCCAAACAAATCCCACAACTACTGGCCCTTTCGGCAACAGTCCTTGGAGTGCGAACTGAGGTCTCACTCGAGGTAGTAGGGGAGGGTGCTAGAACCAGGTTTCTGCACCCTTGGGATGTCTAGATGTGATCTGGAGGTTTCACGCATCGTTCCGCAATGCCGCGCTGCCCTACTTCGTGCAGATCCAAACCCAGACTAATATTTACTAGTTATTAGTGTGCTATTCACAAATCTAATCTATTTGATGAAGTATTACTTAGAAGGGTCTTTAAAAAAACATTTATCAGATTTATCCAGTTCGTGCACTGAGATTAAACATATATTCACATGTATTCAAAATTTAAGCATATGTGCATAGATCAAATGGTGATATTAACCATACAAAAAGCTAGATCCGCGATATTTCAGATTTAACACAAAATTACCAAAGCAACTTATCTATATTTACTTTCTTCACCAATACATCCAGATCTACCCTACACACTCATCTGCAGGGGTCCATGCACACAGCTGCAGACTCTTCCAGGCCTCTGTGCACATAGCTGCAGAGCCTTTATCCACTACCCACACCCTCGACTCGGACTTACAAATGCTTACAAATTGTTATCCTCAAAAAACCATTATAGATCCAACATCATACCCAAAAGAAATGCCTTTCCCTCATAGAGCCGCGCTCTATTTATACCTTCCTATGGTCCATGAACCGACTTACTTCCTATTATTCTATATTATTTCTTGGGCGGACAACCCTTTGACTCGACCTTTTACATTTCGTGCTCCACATATTTCGAAGGTTTACAATATTTTTATCCTACTTTCTAGGCTATTAGACCCAAAACTGTTATGCGGGACCTCTGCTACCCAATAGTCCCCCAACACAATCATCGTGACTCGCCCCGAGTCACTTGTTGGCGAGATGCATTGCCATGGCTTTGCGGTTCACCTTCCTCTGAGTGACACTCATCGTCCTACTTCTTCTTCATTGTCTCCTACAACGCTTCGTTTGACTCCTGCTCCGTTGGTTATACCAATTATGGTGACCGATAATGCTCATTCTTCTCTGCTCAGTTAACACAGAACACCCCTTCCTAAGATTTTAGCTCTAGTGAGGGAACTGCATCTGAGACCTCCTTGTACCACCGCAGCCATTTTTGACCTTCGTATCTATTCTTCGCACTGTCTGCTATGGCTTGTGTTGTAATTTTGCAAGACCTGTGCTACTGTCCGCGAGATCCCAATCCTCAAGGTATTTCAGAGACGACTTAGTAACTCTGTTTCTACCTGTGGTCAACGTTCATCCATCCTTTTTCCTTTCTATTGTGGTTCACTGACCTGCCCCTGGGTGGGGCAATGGCATCCGAACCAATTCTGCTTCGTGTCTCCCCTTTTTTGGTACATTCTCTAGTATTTATGTTTTCTTCTGCGGAATTCCCTTAGCTATCAACACCATGCGTGTTAGAGAGTCCTTCTTCTCCATTGACCATATCACCACCCTCGGGCTTACTCCTTGTGTAATGATAATAAACAACCCCATATCGATAATTAGCATGTATTTTCTAGAAGTGTAAGTCACCTGGTGGATGCCCCTCGGTGATTTATAATCCATTCAAATTTCAAATTCACTGGTTCCCGCTTGTTCTAGCATCCTCATGTAAAATCTGTGGCAACTCATTCCATATCTGACTCGTACTTCCTCTCTTAATTTCCCGCCGCCTACTCCCTTTTTCCATAATGCAGACATCTTTTCATGAATAGTGATAGGAATGGTCACCTCTCTTCTTAGCAATGCATCGGTGCACTTTTTATCGCGCAACCGCAATCCTGTTAATGAGCCAAATATGCATGTAGCCTGGTACTCACACCTCTTTCCCCCATACTACTTTACCATCCCACACTCTCTTTCAATTGGTTGGAGTGGTGAGACTATCCCTCGAATGGTTAGTCAAGTGACTTGCTCACTCGTGTAGAGCTTCAGGCAGCTGCCATTCACTCAGCCCGAGAAGGGGTCTCCATTGAGTTTGGCAAGATGAACTGCACCCCCATCGGTAACTTCTTTGATGACATAGGGTCCCTACCAATGCATTCATAGTTTGCCAAGGAATTTCTTGAACTTACTGTCGTATAGCAATAATAGATCATTCTCCTTGAAGGTGCACACCTTGATATGGCGATCATGCCATGCATTCTCATGGTGTTTCTATACTTGCTGATGGTATCCAGCCAAAAACCGTTCCTCCTCTAGTTCCTTTAGCTACGCAAGCCTTTCCTCCAAAGCCCTGCAGTCTACCATACCTGTGATTGCTATGATCCGCAAACTAGGCACAATACATTCCGTAGGCATAATGGCCTCCTTGCCATAGACTAACAAAAAAGGTGTCTGGACCATCAACTTCTTGCATGTGGTGTAGTATGCCCATAGCACAACAGGAATGTGCAAGTCCCAGGCATTTCATTGCGCATTACAGACCTTGGTCAATGTTGTTTCCAAGATTTTGTTGAATGCCTCAACGGTCCCATTTTCTTGCAGGTGGTATGGCGTACTCTGCTGATGATATATTTGGAATTCCTTAGTGAGTGCACTGATCGTTTCATTCAAGAAATGCGTTCCCCGATTGCTCATTAGAATTTTGGGACAACCAAACCTTGTTAGTACATTCTCGAACAACAACTTCGTAGCTGTTGTAGCTGTGCAATCCTTAACCGACTGTGCTTCTGCCCATTGGGTCATATATTCTGTCGTGGTGATGATATAGCATGCGCTTGTCTTCCCTCGTGGCTCGATAGGTCCTACGAAGTTGATTGCCCACTTCTCGAATGGTTGTCGCATCATTTGTGGCTGGAGCGGCATTTCATCTCTCCGCAATGTTTTCCCCATCCATTGGCATACATCGCAGGTTCGACAATATGCTTTCAAATCCTGATGCAAAGTGAGCGACCATAATCTTGCACAAAGAATCTTCTGGGCTATGGTGCGACCTACATAATGTCTACCAGCAACACCCCCATGTACTTTGGCCAGGACCTGTCCTCGCTCGAACTTCGGGAGATACCTACACAATATTTCATTGTTACCCATTTTGTAGAGGTGTCCTGCAATCAGGGTGAAGTCTTCTGCGCGTATCACCAATTCCTTCTTATGCCGAACAGAATATCCTTGCAGCATAGTTCCTATAGTTAAGAAATGGATTATATCCTCAAAGTGACCATCTGCTACACGCACTGCATATAGATGTGCATCTGGGAGTCCGTCCTCTAGATTTGTGGGTTCTTTGTTGGTCTCAATTTGGGATAGGTGATCTGGGCTTGCATTTAGATGTCTCAACTTTACAACGACCTCAAAGTCATACTCCTGGAATAACGGTAACCATCTAAAAATCTAGCCCCCCAACACAGGCTTGTTCACTAGGTACCTTATCTATAAACGGAGTTGGAAATGGATCATTAACGCGGGCATCATTGAGCTTCCTAAGATCCACGCAGATACAAATCTCACCCTTCTATTTCTTCTCCTACACAACCATCGGACTTACCCAATTGGACTCATCGACTGGTTCAATGATTCCTGCTACTAGAATCTTGTCCAGTTCTTCGGGGAATTTTGCTTTATATTTGGGTTCAATCGGTAGGGTTGCTGCTTAACTGGTTTCGTGTTTGGTTTCAACATTATCTTCATCATTCCCAGGTATCCTAGGATCCTTTTTAGCTCTGTGACTTTTTTTGGGAATAAATCTTGATAGTCACAAAGTAATTTGACAACCTTCTCCATTATGGTGGAATCCCAATAGTCCCCAAGTGTTGCATACTTTGGCTCATCTTCTGTTCCGATATTGACTTGTCTCATTTTTAATGGTGTCGTGATATCTGGATCTTCAATTGTGGGTCCACACACTTCATGGCTCTCCTTTGATTCCATAATATTAATGTTTCGTGGGTTGTCCTCATCATCTTCTACCTGGACATTATAGCATTCGAGAGCCTGACTCAATTGTCACGACTAGTTGGGCTACACAGTTTTTTTTGGTTCCAGTAGCGTCTTAAAAATGGTGGCCTATACCAGCTATAATGCATCGTCCACGGGATCCATTCATTAATCTTCAAAGAGGAATGTTGACAAAAATCCTTCGCGTAAGATATCCCACTTGCCTGTGTCGTGCCAGAGCTTTGCTTCAGTATACTAGTTTCTGGGAATGACATCCAAGGTGTGATAAAATAAGTGTACCCATTCTGGTTGAGGTTCTTCTCCGTAGGCTTTGATCCATCTGGTAAGGTGCATGTGCAGGGTCATCATGTCCATTGTATTTCTTCGTTAGGCATAATTTTGGCTTCCAAATCTGATCTTCATCATACACTTGCAGGCGCGCCAATCTTCGAAAGTCTCTTCATGTGTTCCCCACCATCACGTAGGCATTGCGCGCAATGCCCACGTCATCACATCAAATTGTTGGTGCTCTGGTACTGTGACTTCAAATTTGGTCAGGAATTCATCTATTATTGTCAGCCCATCATACGTCGGCATTTCACGATCTTGGGCCCTCACGTAGTACAGAGATTTAGTCACCATGTTGTAATGTAGCTTAGTTACTTCATTCAACCTGTTGCGCCACTGCTCATCTTTCTCCTCTGACTTAGAAGTGCAGGATTCTTCATAACCTCGTGATATTCTTCCATTCTCCATTTTCTTGACCCATTCTTGACTTTGTGCAAACATTCTATAGCTACAATCTATGTCTTCGTCGCTTTCTCTGTCGCACACAGGTTTAATGTAGCACTGTCCTTCAGCTAGATCTAGCGGAATGACTATGCGGAGTGACTTTGTTTCAAATACCATTGTCTGCTTCTTTAAATTGATAATCCCATTCATTTCAGTGGCCCAGTCTATTCATAACAATGCAAGATATGGTGTACTTTCATCCATGAGCTCAATAAATTCAAAGTCTGTCTGAGTACTTGCACCATCAAGGTCTACTGTAAGTCCTTACAACCTTCCCATGGGTAGCACCTTCTGCTGATTTGCCATTCGCAATCGGATAAGGGACCATTGTGCCGTAGGCTTACCCATGTGTTCCCCAGTCTGTTTAGGCAGTACATTGGAATCTGAGCCTACATCCAAAATGGCTTGATCCATTTCATACTCGCCAATCTGCGCAGTTAGTCACATTTCCCTCTCGGTCTGCGACGCATGTCTTCCCAACTTTTAGACAACGCGAGGTTCACTTCATCTTGCACATCTATTTATCAATTCTTGTAAGCCTTTGACTACCTTGTTGTCACGAAGCAATTTATACATGTCTCTAAAAGATAGTTATCATTGAGGGATCCCTGGATGGCTTAGGCTGATCCCTACTACTTGGGGTAGAGACTTCCGTGAAGCTCTCCCGAGCTTCCAGATATGTCTCCTTACCCACCTCTGCGTCTTCCTTGAAATCCTTCTATCTCCTCTTGTGGTCATGCCACTTCTTAGTACCATGTTGACATTGGGATCTTCCTCGCAGGGTTCAGACCTCATCATTTGCACGTTCTGATTTGTTGTTGGCTGCACTGCCATTTTTTCACGAATCTATGCTATCAGCATAGGACAATCTATAAGCTCATGATCGAATTTCTCACAATAATTGCACAAAATTCTAGTGGGGTTGGTACAATCCTATGCGTAATGTCATGGGCCTTCGTAGTTGTAGTAGATTAGCTACTTGCGATCCCTTCCTGGCCCCATTCCACCCCATCCTTGTGCACAACCCCAGAACACACCGCGCATAATCGTTGCGGCTGGATCCTGACCTCATGCCTTAGTCTTCATTCTGTAAGCAGGTGACTGGTCCATTAACGATTGGTAGCTACGACAGTCTCTTTCCTCATGGCCCATCAACCTACAAAAGTTGCAAAATAGTTGCTAGGGGGTCTGGTTGTATTTTGGTAATAGATGATAGTTATCAATGTTGTGCTTTCCTCCCACCTGAAAAAATTGCACACCAGAGCGAGGCTGCGGTGTTATAGACATATCTGGGCACTACAACCCCAATCATATATGTCCATAAACCAAGGGCTTCTGAGTTCCTAAAAGTGTTGTTTCATGCCCTAAAGGAACAAGGTCAACTGATTACATCATCTCCCAAAAGTTCTCCACAGAAAACTGCTTAGAACTAGTCAAAACTAGACCATACAGATTGCTTAGTGCAGGGGGTGCGACGCATCTCACTTGCTCAGTGCAAAAAGTGCGATGCATACTGAAAATCCCTTTTGTAGGGTGCAATGGGTGAGAGTAGACAAATGGTAGAGACATTTTGCAAGGTGGATGATCATGGAATTTTCTAGAAACTTCTCCTGTGACACTTGCCTCTCTGAATTCGCCCAGGGATGAGTAAGAGATCATCAATCTCCAAGTGGAATCAAGAACTATCAGAGAGAAGACACTAATTAAAATCCCAAAAGCTGACTCACCCCCCTGCAATCATCTATATATGGATCCCTCATCCTAGAGATCTAGAGGCTGGAATATTGTATCTTGTAAGGAAGTGTTGTTGGTTTCCTGATGGAATATCATAGTGTTGGGTGAATCTAAGCTTTTCATGAGGTGAAGAAGGGATTTTATGCTGGGAGGATGACGTTGGGTTAGATCAATGGGTTATAATCCTCTCTTCTAATCTTTACATCAATAAATCTATTCAAGTTTTCCTCCACATTCTTGTATGTTTGATAATATATATGCATTTGTGTGGTCAATATATATCTGGTCCTATATTGTTTATGATTGTAGATCTCTGCACTTTGAAGGTATTATGCTTCTTTGACTTTATAGGTACTCTTTGAAGCGGAGTGGTCAAGGGAAGAGCAGTAAATATTTGTCAGAGAGGAGAAGGAATAAGCAAGGAACCGAGCGAAAGATTGAGGTTGGTATCCTTTGCTCCTCTCCTATCTACTTCTCGTAAAGGAAAACAAAAGTAACTTTAATCTGTTTGTTTCTAAGATAGCTACCCATCTTAGTGGGACTAGCAGCTTTGCATAGACACTAGATTTCCTGATAACAAAATGGCGACTTCACTGGGGAGCGAATAGCTTGTTTGCTTGTCTATATTTGTTTTCTTTATAAACTTACAGACGGAGCCTGAAGTCAAGCCAGCTAACCTTCGAACTGCATTTGCTATGCAAGTGCAAAGTAGATCAATGCTACTTCAGTCTATCTCTAGGTTTTGTTTATAAACTAAACAATTGATTTGAAAACATCCTAATTTCCCTGGTGGTGGCTCCAGTAGCCTCATTGGATCGACCCTCGTGATTTGTATTTACTGACTATCATCAGTTGGGTTTAAATCCCTGAACTAAGCTACAAACTGTGACCAAGAACCAAGTTGAAGTCTTGTCTTTGGACCATCGCACCTTCTCCTCTTGAGAATCTGGATGCATTGCACCTCTCGTGTGCAGTAGGTGAGATGCATTGCTCTTTCTCTATGTTACAGGTGCAATGATCAGATAAGACCTCTTCTACTTCCAGATTTTGGTTTTTGTTCACTCTCTTCAAATTTATTCAGGGGTTTTGCTGTCTGTGATCAGTATACCACTGTGGAAAATCCCTTCCTTTACATGATTCAACCTCCATAGTACAAAGAATTGTAAATGTTTTTATGTATTGTTTGCCATTTACGGTTCTCTTTTACAAAGAAGTAGTGTAATCAAGTTGTCGTCTTTTGATTTGGAAGTGTCGCAAGTGTCGTTTTCAGTCAAAGAAAAGAATCCTACTATTCTTGATGGTTGATTACACCATTACTCTTGTATTTGATTTGAATTAATAGTTTTTCAAGTGTCGAAAGCAATTTTCAATTCAAAATCGCAAAGTGTCGTCATTATCTTCCTTTCGTCTTTTGAAAAGAAAATCATTAGTACTATCGCTTGAAATGATTCATATTTGTACTTAGCATTCTTTTTGTCATTCATACATTAAGAAAGCGAAATCAAATACATGCATGTGCATTTGCATTTAGACTGCTTGTTGATTTTGATTTAGGACAGTGCATCTAGTGTGTGCACTCTACTCTATGTTGAAAGAATCCCGTTTCTCTCTCCTTAGTAGCTAGGATTTTCATTGCAAAAAGAAGATTAAACCATTGTTTATCATCTTAGATTGCATTTTAGGAATTGTATATCTAAATCACACGGTGAACCTGAAAGGCAAACTTCTTAAGAAAGATCAACTGTAAAATAAATTCAATGAACATAACAACGCTTTAGAACCTAACACACAATATTTAGAAGTCTAGGCTAGAGACGTATTCCAGCGTCGTAAAGCCTAGTAACTATCGCTTTCATTGTAGGTTGGGTGATTCCTCCTCTTTGAGACGACAAGTGCCAGTATGAACTTGTGCTCCCATGTACTGTTGAGTATATATTGGGTGACCACAATAGGCTATATCCTTTATCCTTAGGAATCTGTGTCTATTGCCCTATCGATCGCAATGCACTGAACACAACATTCGGGAAGATTGATTGCCATACCATAAAAAGTATTCTGCAGTTTTGTGATTGGTTTGGTAATCCCTCTATCTATATTTCCAGAGTAGTCTCTTTCATTCCTTTTCAGACTCCTTAAAGGAAAAGGTCCATCTGAGCACTTGTCACTTCAGGCTCATTAAAAATCAAAGGCGACTAGATTCATCTTTATCTTTTTCTCAAATCTTAAAAATTGAAAAAACAAGTTGTGTCAAAGCATCTAAAATTCATTTAATTTAGAATAATTTTTCCCTTTATTTTGAGTTGATCAAGTAATCCGCAATCGTGGAAGACAGTCAATCAAAACCCCGTCGTTTGTGGAGATTAACGAGTCAACCGTCTTTGACTCTAGAAACGAAACTATTCTGGACTAAGCGCACTCGCTTAACTAGATCAAAGTCCCTTGGTTTGCTTGGAACTTGTGTTCCAACATCCTCAGGGACTCCGGTTACTCCAACCATCTCTGGAACCCCCGCCTTCATAGAAGAAGTTCCGCAGCCACAAGAAGACATTAGAACTGATCCTAGTGTAATGGTAAATGCTTCTATTCCTGAATCGGCTCCATCTACAGCTGATTCGGAAGGTGTTACCCCTCCAACAACTGTCACTGCAGAGTCTATACCTTCTTCGGCACCAGAAATATTTTATGGACCTGACGGTCTACCTCTCCCACCTGGATTGATTGCTATAGAAGAGATTGTGGAGGATCATCCATACAGTAATCCATTGCATTTTGGATCCAGGATCACCCTATATCCTTCTTCATCAGAAGTTGGTCTCCCTTCATTGCAAGTTCTTATAGAATCACTAGGAAATATTTTGGATAGACTAGATATGTTTGAACAACCGTAGACATCTAGGACTGTGTCATCTGATGCAGCAGTAGCAGAACCTCCTGATGCTACTCCAACAATGTTCGCTGGTGTACCATCTATCCCAACTAGCTCTCAACCGCTAAATGGAGTCCATCTAGGGACTGTTTCGACAGTATTGTCTGTTCCCATTTGTTCGTTCGGAATAATATCCGGAATCTCTTATGTTGAGTCTTAGCAAATTGATCCTTCACAACAATATGAATTTAGGCAGTCCTGTCCCCAAAGGCCAATCGTTCCTTTGAGCACTAGATTGCCACCATATGTGGGGCAGTATGCCCTTTCATTGTTTCCTCCAGGAGAACAACCATGTGGGAGTTCACAACAGAATTCGGATCATGCTGGAATTACATCTAGTGGTTGGGTGCCAATACTGCCTCAACAACCAAGAGTTGTATACCTAATGCAACAAAACCTACCAATGTCGAATATCGCCACTACACCGACCATTGTGACAGTGTCACAAGTACAAGCGTTGCCTGTTGTATGCCAACCTCAAGTTTCTCAAGTCGTAATACAACAGCCTCCTGTCTCCACGACACAGCCACAATCACTGATTAGTGGCTCCCTAACTGGAGTGACCTAGGTTCGAACGGGTACTATTACCCCTCATCTTGGTAAAATAACCAGTATTGGACAACAAAAAATGGTTTCACAACCATGGCTGGTGCAATATCAACAACTACAATTCCAACAAGTTTACCAAGGATCTGAGCAACAAATCTTTGCAAGCAATGGGCAACTGTATAATCAAAACGGTCAACATCAATCATTTCATAATGGTTATGCCCATCAACCTTGCCAAAGTTATCAGCATCAAATGCACTATGCTAGTATGCAAAGACCCACTGCTCAGGCAATCCCATCCTATCCTGGGTATGCTTTGCCGAACTTGAGTCAACAGTTGCCCTTCGTGGTGACTTTAGAGTTACTGGATCTAAATCGGCTAACAAACGATCCAATTGCTTATGCCCCTTGGTGGCCAACGATTCCTCACAAGCTTCCGTCAGATATTCCTAAATTTAATGGAACTCCGGGTGAAGACCCGTCGAATCATGTGATGACCTTTCATCTGTGGTGTTCGTCCAACACTCTTAATGATGATTCGATTAGGGTTCACTTTTTTCAATGAATGATAACTAGTATAGCAGCAAAATGGTATATCGAATTGCCTAGAGCTTCATTTAATAACTTCAACACCCTAGCCACAACCTTTTTAACCCATTTTCAGTTACCCATAAGGTACGAAACAGGAACAGAGCTTCTTACCAATTTCAAAAAAACTGTTATCACTCAGGTTTTTCCCCAAAACTTGTGAGAAAAGAGAATACGGCCGAGGTAACCACTAATCAATCTTTCAGATGCAGTTTCTAGCCAATCTGCATCTAGAGAGGGCTCTCTCTTTATAATTTAGATTTGTTTTTGAGGTATTTTAGGCTAGTTATGATGTACAGGGTTTTGTTTTAAATTTGTTGGATGGTGATCTTAAATAGAGTTGGGATGCAAGTCTGAAACAATTTATTCCATTGGGAAAATGGAGTCTATGAGGATGAACTACTGAGTGTGTTTTCTTTGGTAAAGGGCAATACTACAGAGCAAGATAATCGATCTTGGAGCAATTTTATAATCTGGAAATAGATGGAATGAAAGCCAATGGGTGAAGGGCAGTTAAGAATCCTTCATCATGTTGGCAGAGGGAAAATGCATGAGTATTATCAAGGGGTAGTAAAGAATTCCTTGTTTAACATTCAAAGTGAAAGAATCAGTGGAAACAAGAGTAGCTAAGAATTCCTGTTTATGCTAATTCTGAAGAAAACATAAGTAATAACAGAGATTGAACGTAGAGTGTATTTAAACAAATTCAGGGCTATTCTTTTTTCCTGTTACTAAGATTATGAAACATATATGAAATTAGAAAACAAAGAAAACACAAAACACAGGTTAGAATAACTTATTGATCCATAGAAAGACATAATAATTTTGTAGCAGGGCCCAGAGCATCAAATCCACATTCAGACGGTACAACAACAATGAACTTCAAGAGCCTTTGTATTAAAAATCCTCAGAGTTACAGCGCAATCTAGAAGAGAAATCACCAACCCTGAATACATCTCACAGGGAGGTATTTATACAAAAAAGAGTTACAAAATATCTTGTGAAGAAAATATCAAGAAATAACTTCATCCATCTACTTTTACAAGGGAAATAAATGCTGTTGGTAATTGGGAGAAATGAATGCAGAAGTAATTGCTGCTGTGCTGGCCACTTTAATTGATCAGATAAGTTTGACTTTTACACCCACAAGTCGGCTGATAGTCTTTCTTTTATTAGCATTGCTGAGTTGTTGCCCTGGCTCTTTCATCTGTGCGTGGTTCTGCTTTAATGTGTTTTGACGTGACTTCCTTCCTCTGTTGTTTTCATTTTTCATGATATGTGGCATGTGCATTGAATTTGATTGAATGCAGATGATCAAAAAAGAGAATTAAAGGTACCTTGGTAAAACCTCTAGCATGCTCTGCCACCATTGGTCTGTTGGCAACTGGTGTCTTTGTATTTTTATTAATGTTTTATCAGCTTCAGTATAGCTGTAGAAGTTGGGTTGGACTGCAAAAAGATGTTTTATTTCATGCTCGATATAGAACAGATTTTCCAACTTGTCATATAAGCTCTGTCCAGAGGGAGGTCCTATGTCTTCTGAAGTGCTTGATGATGCTGTGATCTGATTGGCAACATATGTATTTACCCTGTGAGCATATTGTTCATGTGTCAATAGTCTCTGATTGCTGGTTAACAAACTGGGTAGACCCTTCTGCTGTAAGACTGTAAACTTCTCTGTAAAGGCATTTATTTCCATTTGCATTTCTTGGCACTTTCTTTCCAGATTCTGTATAAAATTCCTCATGGTAAGCACCTTTTTCACTGTCAAAATGGTGCCTGTTCTGTCCCTGATCTCCAGAGCTACTAGTTGTTCCCTGGTGTGAGTGTTCAAAAAATGAATTAGTCTATTGGTCTGCTCGGGCATGTTTCCCAATGATGCTCTGGCCTTTTGAATCTCTACTTGGGCCTTTTCTATCAATTCAATTTGCTCATGGATTGTCTAAATTGATTGCCATTGATCAGTGATAGACTGTCCAATTTTGGTCCACAAAATTGTTTTGATTTCTAAAAGAGGTTTATGAAGAGTGAGATCTTTCTCCAAGGATTTCACCCTTTTTTCCAAGGCCTTTACCTCTCTGGTTTTCTTTGCCACTGTTATCTTAGATTTATCATAGCTTACCTCCAGCTTGGCCAATTTTTCTTTAGCTTCCTTTAGCTCTGCCATTTGGAGTTCTAACTCATTTATTGCCTTCATCATCTCTTCCATCCTCATGCTGGTATCTGGTACTATTGTTGTTGCAGCCGCTGAAGCATCTATGGCTGATGTACTTGCTGTTGATGCTGGGACAGTGGGAGGGATTGCTGCTGCAACTATGGGAGGGGTAGTGGCAACTATTGGAGCTATTTCAGGTGGCTGGGAGGTCGACTCTCCCTACTTGGCTTGTAATGCTTTCTCCAATTCCTGCTTAGTTTCAGTTAGCTTTTGATTCGTCATCATTAGCAAATCCATCATGTCTTCTTCTGCCTTTTCTTGTGCAAGTTCTGTAGTTACTGGGTGCATGGTAATAGGCAGCTTTAATTGCTTCCTAAGTGCAGTAATATCTTCTTCCTTTTTCTTTATGAGTGCTTTGATGCCCTTGGCATCCTTGGGATCATGTCCTAGCTCAATAATAATCTCTTCTAAGGTCTTTATTCTATTGTCTTTGGCTAAAGAAGATATATTTTCCAAATCTAATTGGGCAGATGTATTGCTTAATGAATCCTTCAATTGGTGGGCCAACATTGCCTTATCTGCCAATGTAGAGTAAACCATTTGACCAGTTTGTTTGTGTAGCTCAATCTAATCCATTGGGTGTATGTCTTTGGCAAAGGCCTCTAGATTTTTTCTTATATAGTCAGCTGCTAACTGTGGTTGCTAAACTTTAGGCTTAAAATGACTTAAGATCATTTTTTCCTCCTTAATGTCATATGCAGACATGAATCTTTGCTGTTTGGAGGGGGTCATCCTGAGAAATTGATCATAAAGCTGCAGTCTCAATGGCTCATTCTGGGCCTTAATGTCCATGAATGTTCTTTTAATATCAGAACATTGCTTACTCTGCAGCCTTGAGGAGGAAACTTCCATACCATGCTGCCTCTCCAGTTCTTGCCTATGAGAGCTGGTGGATGTTTGTTGGCTAGTTTCCCTTTACTCTCTTGTGCTTTCAGTGATTTCTTCAACAATTTCCTCTTTAGGTAGAGGATCTACCCTTTGCCTTTTGGCCTCTGGCTACTCTGCTGATCCACTTATAGGTGTAGTATCTTCTCTGTCCCTTTTTTTTCCCTTTTCCTCATTGAGAGGAGTCTGTAGTGCCGGGATTTCAGGTGCCTCTGTCTATACTGAAGGACCCTGCCCTTGGCTTTGTTCCTTTAAGGTAGTTGGCTAGTCTGTCATTGTTTCTTGCTCTGTGTCTACTACCTCCTTGCCCTTTTTTGTCCTTGCAGTTGGTGTAGTCCTTTCTTGGGCAGATTGTTGTGAAGCTGCAACAGTTGATGTGCCTTCTCTGGTTTGTTGTGGTACTTTGAATGACAACTATCCAAAAGAGTCTAGGTCAAGGGTCTTTTCAAGTTTTTTCATAGTTTGTTCCATTTTTCTTCCTCAGTGAGTTCTTCAATCAATGTGCCTTCTACCAATTCATCCCGATTGGCAGATTGTTCTATTTTAGGGATCTTGCAATGCCCATAGGCTGACAACCTATATTTTATTTTTCTTTCAGTGATAAAGCTGATTGGGTCATAGGGTACCCACCAAAAACTCCTCTTTAACCTTAGTTTTTCACCCAATATCTTATCAACATCTTTCCATCCTTCTTTTTTGTTCATGATGTAGGGGCCTAATTGGTCTCTCAATTTTAATTGAGCCTTTTTCTTGGCACTATGAAAATGAGTAAAATCTGAATTGATAAATTGCCTGAAATATTCCAAGGTAAATAGTCTCATTGGCACATATTTAGGTAGCTTGTAGGGGCACAACTCACAGCCATATATTCTGATAACAGTGTGATTCTGGTATCTGTACCAGTCACCTATTTTGTAGCTTTTGGAGAGCTGTAATATTTTCTGCATATCATAAGACAGTCTAGGAGGAGGCGTTCTCATCAAGAGAGAAGAGACTGGATAAATAAGCATCTCAATAAACTCACAGTAAGAGTAAGGAGAGTTGTGGACTTCATGAAAGACTGGGGTCCAAAAAATCACAAACCTCTTTTCTCCTTTAGAGTCCAATTTTCTCATGGGAAATTGG
Source organism: Pinus taeda (assembly GCA_000404065.3). NCBI lineage: Eukaryota > Viridiplantae > Streptophyta > Pinopsida > Pinales > Pinaceae > Pinus > Pinus taeda. The sequence continues at coordinate 5,523 of APFE031351390.1, read as the reverse complement.
AAACTATCTGGCTGATAATACAGGAAAAGATGATAGATGTAGGATGAATACTTGAAGACTCCCTCCCTGTCTAGATTCAAGAGTTGGTCATGGATCTTGTTGGCAATAAATTTAGCATAGTTGTATTTGACAGCAAGGGGCTGTCCTGGGGTAAATATGGAAAATAAGACTAATACAGTTTCATCAATACATTCACTTGTCTTGAACCCCAGAATATAAGATATCATATCAACAAGTAATTTACCCACTTCATTGAACCATGCATAGTGAAAAGGAGGTGGCTCTTTGGGTTGACAATCTAGTTTCATAAATGCTTGGGCAATGTGTGTTATCTCTGAGCTAGGGAGTTTGGGACCTTCATCAAGCAAGAATTTCATAGTAAGAGGAGCCAGAGGCTAACTTGGATTGAAGTTTAGCATTTGATTTATGGACTCAGGAGTTATATGAAAGATGGTAGTTCCAGATGGAGTTTTAACTGCCCTTTGGGTTGGTTCATAGTAGCCACAACACAGGTGAATTATCTAAGGGAAAATATTTACAGAGGGGAGGTAGTACATGGGTCAATTTGACTCCCATATCCCATAGAAATCATTTTTTTTAGGTAACTGTTCCTGAGCTCACATAATGCTTGTAGATGTTTTTTGTCACCAACTAAGTCCTGGATTTGAAAATCCCGATCGGCCAAAGGCAACCATTCCAATTCCTTGTGAGGTGCATTGAGAGGGGTTATATTGAGGGCTATTGGAGCCTCCATTGTTCAACTATTTGTGATTTTGAAACTATAATTCGGGTTTATGTGGACAAAATAGGCAAAACCACAGCTTAGTGGAATTTTTTGCAGGAATTACATCGTGAAATTGGTTTGTATTTAGCTTAGACATAGGGAGACGAAGTTTGCGGGATTCCTTGGCAAATCAGGCAACAAGAGTAGGTAAAAAAGGCAGTTTTTGCGGTTTCTCAGAGAATTTGTAGGTCAAAACGAGCTTGAATTTAACTCAGTGGGCAAATTTGCAGAGGGAGAGCGAGTTTGCAGGATTTTTTGGTAAAAATTGGGCAAAACAAAGTGGTTACGGTGCGTATTTTTGAAGACAGCACGGTGTGTTTTCTTCAAATTTGGGTTCTGCGGGCAATTTTACAGAGAAAACTTAGAACAATAGGGTTTAGCAGCATAACTCGAGTAAATACCTGTTTACTCCACGCCCTGTGCAAAATGTAGATGGCAGACCGAGCTGAGGGGCTGAGCTGTGGAGTCAATTTCTCTGGGTGGTGGACTATGCAGTTAAAATGCTGCTTCGGATGTAAAAGAGCATGCAGAGGTTGCGCAGAAGAAACAAACAGAAATGAACATGAAAACAACATTTTACACCTTTTTAACAAAAAATTGATTTTGGCGGGTTTTGGTGCGCTTTGGTCGGGTGACATCAGCATGACGCATCCTTTGTCATGTAGCAGGGGTATGGAAGCTGACTTGGCACTTACATGGCGGAGATGGTGGATGATACAGTGGCAAGGTGGCAGCCAACGTTGGTGATGATGTGGAGGTGACGTCACAGGATGATGTCATCAGGGTTCATCGGGGGCGGTAAGCGGTATTCCCCGCACTACCTTTGGGCCAGAGTGGTATTGGAGTGGGGGGCTCTGATCACGCCAAGCGTCTGCCACCTGCCTTTTGTACGGTGGCAATACCGCCCATCCCATGGACGCTATTGTTCGGTGATGGCCCGGGGGGGGGGGGGTTCCGATCTTTTATGTGGGGCATCGGATTTGTGGGCCATGATCCGACGGTTGCGACAAATGAACATGGCGGGCGGCTATGGCACAGGGACCCATGTTTAATTTAAACACTTTGTAATGTTCCGTGGGGTATAAAACTTTGGTTATTAGGCTTTTGCGGGCGTGGTTATTTATTTAACCAAGTGTTAAATAAATTCCGTGGTTTGTGTATGTGGAAGGGTTATTATAAGGTTCCAAGTGAACCAATAACTCCCAAAAAACTTCGATATGTGGCTATAATTGCCAGGGGTTGGGATATTTAGATTTTTTAGGGATTTTTTGTGTATTTTATACAATAGGGGCATGAAAAATTTATATATGAACTAGATAATAAGGTTAGAATGTTAATATGAAAGGTATGATGTTTAAGCCAAGCACTAAGTTTGAAAAGTGAAAACTTAGGCTATAGGGAGGGTCACAAGAAGAAAGATTTTACACAGGAAATGTGGGTTCTTGGTTCATGGAGAAAACATTATTTTGCTGAAACTTTCACCTGAGATGGAGTGGTCTAGGGACTTTGAGCGGATCTCAATATCCTGGGGGGATGTTAGTAAGTGATTGCTGTGAGGGGAATGAGGGGAACTTAGACATGCAACATCTGATTTGTCACCACACCTTGCCATGGAATTCATGATATTCATAAAAGATGAATTATATTAGAGAAAGAAGATCACTCTTGCAACTTCTTCTGCAACATCAAAACTACTTACCCATCCTATTACTCCTAACATTTTTTCTTCATTTTCACTAGGTGCATTTGAACTAGCAAACTCTGATTCTCTTATTTTCTTTTAGTTGCCCTCCTATCTAAATCTACCCTTATCTCTTCCAAGGGCCCAGATTAAACAATTGGGCTCCTTTGCTTCTCTACCTACGTACTCATCTGCCAAGCTTGAACTGTTTGGAAAGACCTTTATTCTCTATTCTAAGACAAGAAATTCAAATATGAACTTGGCCAAGATTAAGCTGTTTGGCCATTCATGAACCATGATAAGAGTCAAGCAACTTTACATAGTGAAATTTTTCAAAAATGGAAGGGTAGTGGCATTTGAACTAGCACACTTTCCTAGTATTTGGTTTGGGGTTCATTTCTTTCATTTTTTCCTTTGACCATCTTATTTTTCTTGCCCTTTGATTTTTCTTTTAGGGCATACCCTCTTTTCATTTTTTAGTTTTCTTCATTTGTTTACAAAACATGGAACCTTTGCAGCATGGAAAGGATGAACATATTTGGCACTTCTCCAGTCAATCATGAAAAATGAAACCTATTGGTATAGGAACCTAACAATGGCTCCACTTGGGGATGGCTTTTCCAGGTGAAAAGTCAAGAACAACAAGTCAGATGGCCTTATATTCAATTCTTGCTGTTTTGTGAAAATTTTCCTATCCTGCCAACAAAGCTGTACCTTTGCAATATCTAAGTATTTCTCCTAAATTCATTCAAATAATTGCAACTCTGTTTTGGATAGTTTGTCTGAATATTTGTCATCATTTTTACAGCTCCCAAGTCTCCTTCTTCAACTTCTTCTGATAAACTCAAAATGCAATACCAAAAGGTGGCACAATTCCTTGCCTTTCCCTCAAAATTTACTGCATCTTATTCCCTATCTTGTTGCTGTAATAAACTGCAGAAAGTAAACATTGTTATGTACAAATTAAAGTGCTGATATCTCAAAACATTGGATCAAAATAATGCTTCAGCATTCGACCATTGACTGGCCCATCATCTGCCTTTGTACCATCCAAGCTTTTTAGAAAATAGGTGTTGTTTCCTTGTGTAGCCTGAATGATGAATGATCCTCTCCACAGGGAATCAAGTTTTCCATGTTTTTCCCTATCTTCTCTTCTGGAATCCCACTTTAAATTTTTTTTCCCAATGAAGAAATCCTTTTCTTTGGTTCTTTTATCAAATATCTTTTTAAGCTTTTCTTGTAGAACCTGAGATCTTTGATATACCTCCTCTCTTGTCTACTGCAAATGAATAGTTTGATTGATCCTTCTCTGAATATCATTAGGTTCTACCTGTATTTCTTGCAACAACTTTATCACTAGGATTCCCAAGGAAGAAGGGAATACTTCCTCCATACCATAAACCAATTCATAGGGACTTGTTCCAATGGATCTTTTAGTAGTCAATCTGTCTGCCCATAGTGCATTGATAAGCTTTTTATGCCAATTCTTTTTGTTTTCTTCCAATACTTTCTTGATGATGTTGATGAGGCTTTTGTTAGAGGATTCAGCTAGACCATTACCTTGAGGGTAATAGGCTATAGAATGGCCTAAGGTAATGTGGTATTTATGAAATAAATTGATCATTCTCTTGGATTTAAAACCAGTAGCATTGTCTGTTATAATCTTTTCGGGACAACCAAATCTAGACAGAATATTGGTCTCTAAGAATTGCATGATCACTGAGTCATTGGCTTGCCTACAAGGAATGGCCTCTATCCATTTGGTGAAGTAATTAGTGGCTGTAAGGATCCATTTATGTTGGCCAGATGATGAAGGGTGGATTTCTCCAATGAAGTCTAAACCCCATTGTTGAAATGGTCTTTTAGTGGAAATGGGCTTGAGGGGTAGAGGCAACAACTTCTTCATGCCTTCAAAGATTTGGCATTTGTGGCAAGAAGTTACATATTTCTTTACATCAGTAAATAGGGTGGGCTAATAAAATCCAGCCCTTAGGATTTTATCAGCAGTTGATTTCCAATATAAATGTCCACCACAATCCCCTGCATGAAACTCTTTAAGTACTTTGTCAGTTTCTTCTTTGATTAAACAATTTAATAAAACACCTTCATGATTTTTCCAAAAGAGAGAATGATCTAAAACATAGAATTTTGAAGCTTTCATTTTCAAAAATATTTTCTTAGTTCTGGATAATCCTGGAGGAGCTTGCAGGTTCAATAATACAAAACATATGTCAGCATACCAAGGTGATTGTAAAAAGGCTTGATTGATCCATGGAGTCGCCATCTCCTGCTCATTATCCAGTTGATTTATCTCAAGGGCTTGAAGGTTGGTTTCAGTCATAAGTTTAGCTAGCCCTTGTCCTTTTATCAGCTTTGTTGGTTTGATTTCAATGTCATATTCTAGTATGGTAGCTATCCATTTGCCCCTTTTGCCTTGAATTCCCTCTTGGGTTAGGATGTCTTTAACAATAGTGTTGGGCACA